>PNEQ01013762.1:25397-50541 GCA_003012365.1 Medauroidea extradentata | reverse complement strand
CTGGTATACAAAAACGTATCTGATCTGAGTAATACACGCGAGCAAAGCCGCGGCCATACAGCTTGTGTGTGTGTTAAAGACAAATTTGAAAAAGAAAAAAAAAATCACGTAATCTCTACCACGCTAAGAAAATTAAGGTACACAACGAATGTAACATATTCAAAATTACGCTATGCATGTGGCACAACAGAACTAACTTAAATGTGTTTTCGTTGTTATTATAAGATATGCAATGAACCCACGGATACCGGCGCACGTGACGAGGAACAGTGTATAGGCGGTTATAAAAACTCATGAAGTTAGTCTGGAGGAAAGTGAAACTTACACTAGAGTTGTTTAGATAGTCGTCCAAGTGAAAGATACTTGCGTCCAAAAAGTGAACCGAACATATTTTTGAAGCAATCAATCGCAACCTGGCTAACCTCTGATGATCGATCGATAATACCTACTTAACTCCTTTATATATGTCAAGTAGATGATGTGGCAACTCCGGAATTGTTGGATCTGGCAATGCTGTCATGCTAGTCCACCAAGCCTACCGCCATTATCATGTCAGCTATTCGGGACTCGTATTTGTCTGAGTGAGATTGTGGTTTCTTTGAAAACACGTTCATTAATTAACTTTGCGACATTCAAGAAAAATTTAAGAAATTACGTTACTAGATTATTGGATTGCGATAACTGTGTGAACCTTTCCGTCTCAACATTCAACGTGTCACAGAACAGTTAGTGTACTTGTATGTTGTACAAGTGTTGTACAGTGTTGTCTAAAATGGAAAATTAATCTCAGCAGTTAGGCATAATAATTTAGTTTCAATATATTTTCTAGATGTGAATTGTATTTGTTCATTCACATAAGTGCAAGGTGCATTCTACGTGCACTTTGTTTGCTTGTACGCCCATGTTGTTCTTGTTACTTGATACCGTGCCATTTTCTAACGTGTGAGTACAAAACGTATCACATTGCATGCATTTAAAAAGCTTATTTATTTTAATTTTAATTTGCAGAAATTGCAAGCTCTTTTAGTATATTTACTGCATCAGTGGCCGAGACAAGGTTAACCATTAAGATCAGCACATGGCAAGGATTTATAAACTGACCAGAAAATTGTTTTTATAATGTATTTCGGAACTGTTGTTGCGATTTAAATGTATGTTACAGTAACATTTTTGTCGCCAATTTATTACTATCGTCATAATATTGTCTCGTGAAAGACTTAAAACTTAAATACACCACCAAGTACATAAAATAAATATACCTATCCCTACGGAAGTATCTTATCAAAGTAAATTTACGAGAATATAGAGAGAATCGAAATTTAAATACAGCCAGGAGAGATATTAATAATGGTCATAACTTATTTAAAATTATCGAAATAATATATAGCTACGGCCACGATTTTGTCGCGAAAAGATTTTTGCCCCACTTTGTTTCAGTGTCTCTCGTGCACATCGGCAGTTCTGTTTCACGGTTATTGGCAGCGTGTCTATGTTCATACACGTTTCTCATTTGACTGCACCAATCAGAATAAGATTATTGTCACTCCGTACGTCTATAATTTGCCAAGGCCAGTGAGAGTAAAATCATCCAATCACAGACGATGTAGCAGAGCTGCAGGTGTGCACATGACGCATCGAAACCAAATGTTGCAAAAATCTTTTCGCAATAAAATCGTGGCTCTATATATAGCATATATAGCCTTACTTCTAAAACTAATATTTCTTTTTATGATATCTTCGTCTGAATAATCATCTTGCTGTCGGTTTTAACTCGCTACAGATAATAAAGACTACGAAGAAGAGAAAGTAACGATAATATTGGAACCTTCCTACACAGCTACTTAGTCGTTCGCAGAAGTAGAGAATTGTTTCGTATTCCATTATTGACTACATATAATGCCTAACATTTATGGTAATTCCTTCCCTTGAGGTAATGTACCTGACATTCAGTTTTCCAAGGAAAGTCTTTTCCGATGTTTGCTAGTTGTTCAAATTGTTAGTGTGAATAAATGTAGCGCTCAGTGTTTGGACAGTACATATTCCAGTCCTCAAATGAAATAATTTGTACACTCGCTGTGCGGGCACATATCATGCTCGCTCATATAAGACGAAGCCTTAATGTGTGTTTCGTTTAAGAAATCACGTTATGCTTGGCAAGTGTCTCCATGATGTACATTGACATCAGTTGTAGCAATATAATCACGTTCAATTTATAAAAGTGTAACGGGATTCATATTAAGTAATATGTTTCTCTCTTCGGCAATGGTTTCTGTTTGAATATAAATATAACTATGTTACATTATGATTTTCTAAACCTTAATAATTTTTTCGCTCAAAACATTTTGCCACGTTAGACACAAACAGTGTTTTTAATATGAAAAAAAAATAATAATTTACGTATGTATAAACCGTATTCTCTAAAATTGTATAAATGTATTAAATAACACCTAGCATATAGTATTGTACAATAAAAGATATATTTAAAAACACATAATTCATGACTAGAGTGTGCAAAGGACAGTCTACAGTCGTATTATGAAATTACATAACAAACGTTGTTTGACAACGCAATTGCAGTTTGCCATGTGATTCCAATACGTGTGTGAAATAGAATGCGTGCAATGTCTAAAAAGGAAAGCAAGTACTTACTGAACGTAGTGACGTATAGAGTAACCGTATAGCAGAACTCTTGTAATAGAGTATGGATTTTCGTACTTAGAATTTTCCGCAACACGCAGCAGGAAGATTATTCACAGTTGCATTGTTCTACAAGGTTAACCTTAGTTTACTGCTGGGAACCGAGGTACAAGCATGTTTTATATGAATTTGTCTTCAAATAACAGGAGCAGCACATGGAATCAGAGTATTTTACCACAGCTCCTCTTACTTAAATGTGACTGCACGAACATTAAAATATCCAACTGTATATTTGATACGTTTAACCATGACAATCACTCAACAGCTTAGACATCTTCGGTGTTGTCGAAGAAAGAGGCTTTTAAAAGAGCAAATGGAAGTTAATTGAGATCCTCTAATCTTGTAGGATTGCATATGTGCTCGTCATAATGGAACAAAACCTGCGATTATGAAAATCAGTAAAAATCTTTCTGATTTCGGTCAGCTTTGGTATTGAATAAAATAAACATGTATAATTGTTTGTATTAATTTTATATCAAAACTACTGCAGGAAGCAATATTTTAGCACAATAGCATACGTTCCTAAGTCGCTCCATTTACTACCTGAACCCAATTAATCTTATTATATCAGCTCTTATTTGAAACAGAGAGAGAGAGAGGGAGAGGGAGTCATCAAAATAAACCGCACAATAAATGTTTGGTTACATATAAATAGCAAAGTCAGATTTGAAAACTGATATTTAATAAAAATACAAATTTCAAATCAGATTATGGCTTCTGTGTTGCGTTACTACGTCTCCGTTGTTTTTCTTCTTATAGTCCGCCACAGCCAAAATATCACTCGAAGTTCACTCACAGAACCGGACTTAATATTACATGTCTTTGAAAGTAGGCAGCTCTAATATTTACTGTATGGTATTCGGAAAGGTGTATGGGGATGAATTGATAATGAAGCAGCCCCGAAATTAAATGGCTGGGAAACTGGAAATCACTGATAATCCAGCTAACCAACAACTGCGTTCTAAACGTTTCTCATATGAACAATATGGAATGACACCAACAGGAAATAGAACCCAAAAGGTTTTGGTAGGAAGCGAGAACTCTGATACAACATTGCAGCCGAAAAAAACTGTTTTGTGGTGGCTACAAAATGATTTGGCAATATGGACATCACTAAATAATTTTGTAGTGGTTATAAAATTTGTTTGTAGTCAAAACAAAACTTTATTGGGGGCAGCAAACAATTTTTGTGGTCACTACAAATAAAAATTTGGTAAGATCAGTTTTAACAAAATATTTGTCAGTGACTAATAAGTATTTTTTTTTCAGTGTATGTCTCATCTGGCCACTTGACGTGCCAGAAGACTTAGTAAAGGACAGTTGGTTGCTACATTGCCACAAATGACGAACCTCACAAACCTCAGCTTGTGTCTCCATTTCCAGGTATTTCCCATATTCTACGGCCCACAGTGCCCTATATCATTTTACTCGTCTCAACATCCCTTAAAACGTGAAAAAAATTTACGTGTTGCTCATGCGAGAATCAGCAATACACCAGATATACAGTAATGAATAATTGCTAAGAACATTATGCTTATTTTGTGACTAAGAAATTATATTACGTGAGTATATATTTTAAGTAATGCATCATGAAACATTGCCTTGTACGGTCACAATTAGCAGTACTTGTTTTTAGCAATTCAATTGAAAATCAATCTTAAGTCTCCGCATAAGTCTCATTATTGGAATTTAATTATGATTTCATTAAAATATTCCGGGAAGAGAAATGTGAAGTTGTTATTATAGCGTAAATATTTTTACTTTGCGCAATAGTACAAGCACCGCAGTTGAACTTCTAATTCATATTTAGGCCGCAATCTTTTCAGAAAATTAAGAATATAAAACATTAGGCGCTTACGAAAATTTATTACAGTAGAGTATGTCAACAAAAATGTAAGTTTTTAGTGTATGGAATACTACCCCAGGTAAGTTTATCCGTATTTGAAATTCCTTCTTATAACCCACCGGCCAACTACAAAAACTAATAATATATATATTTATATATATTTATATATATTTGTATTTAAACATGATATGTATAAAGACTGCACCGCGGATGCTGCAATTAACAAAATATTTATCATGTTTATAAATTTTAGGTTATTTGTTTGACTCCCGTCAATTTAAAATCTTGAATATCATTGCAGAGGTTATCAAATCCTGGAAATTGACCAAACTTTGTCACGTGACTGAGACAACCTACCCTACTCCAGCGTGCTGTGAATTTTCATAAGCGCAAAATGTTGGATGGATTGCGGACGAAATATGCGTTGAAATTTCAATGCGGTGCATATTCTGTAGCGCAATGTAAGTATAATACATGCTATACAAGTATATTTCGCATTTTTCTTCTTATAATTAAAAAAAAGGAGAACGTAATATTAATTTAATAATGTAACTGAAGCCGAACATTAAGGGTGTCAGAGTTAGGAAAAATCGTAATTTTATATTTGTAAGAAATAGTGTTAGTTTTGTAAACATGATTTGGTAGAATGTTTTCTATTTAAGGAAAAAAGTAGCTATAAATGTGGGGGAAAACATTTCAGAAATATTTTTAAAGTAAAAATGTTTTGTATAAGGTTTTAAAACATGCCTAGCTGTAGCTCGTGACATGTAGCTTCAGTGTGATTGTTTTCGATTCATTATGTTAATTTGTTTTCGTCGCTTTTAAGAGAACAAAAACGTATACATTTTTACTTAAGTGCCATTATGGGAAAAGTGGCTGAGCTAATTTATTTTTGTGAGAGAAAAATGTGCCCCCAAGCACCATCTACAAAACTATCACTATTTTATATAAATATAAAACTACGCTTATTCCTCATTTCAATGCTCTTGCGTATTATATACAGCTGACGCATGCCAGGAGTAAGTTTTTTTTTTTTTTTTAAATAAGTACAACTCTACGTGTGATCAATATATTGTCTACGGAACGAACACACGTTTAAAACTACGCTCTTCTATTTTTGTTTTATATATACCAAGCTTAGAAACATGGTATAAGGGCATCTCAAATGGCCCAAAATAACATTTTCAGACTAATGCCACTTAAAAATGTACCAAACGGAATCGTAAAATAAAAAAATACAGAAGCTTGCCCTGGACTTCACTCTTTACGTAAAACAAATTGTATGGTCATCTCTTAAAGTCTTAGGAAAAATCCAACGACCTAACCCTTGCACCGTTTTATCGCCCCGTGCATAAAGGTGATATGGTTATTGACGTACGATCCAGTCTAGCTCTTATTACCTACCTGTTTTCCTACCTCCGACGTTGCCTCAAACGCCTGCTGCTTACGGCCCTTAAGAAGGAAAAGAGTATGTAACGTAATAACATTTGTTTCATGTGCTGGACACATCACCACTATGTATTTTATCCCAAGTCTTATCCTTATGGACGGGTTTAGTAGGTAACACGGGTAAGTATACCTTTAGCTGCGCATGACGATCAGATCACTCGCTTTCAGCCAAGGAATTCCTGACAATATTCCCGATTGGGTCATAGCTATTAGTTTCGCGTATGAGGAAAAAGACAACGTTACTGTTTACCGTAGGTTACTCTCTTCTCACTCCCGTGCTCCTCTGTCATGACTCCATAGTAACATAGTATCATTCTCGCACACAATAAAAACATTGATTACAGCGCCAAAAAATACTTCACTTCACCGTAACACTTTATTTCCTATACCTCTTGTTACTGTAAAAGTTTTAATGCGCGATGTATTCGTCTTGAGTAGACTGGCAACTTCCGGCCAGATCTGTGTATTCTTGCTGCGTATCACTTAAATCGAATTTCATTAGTTATGCAAACTGCAAAGTCAAAGTTTTTAAAACAATACAGAAAACTTTCAATACCCTTTGTACGAATGACAGGTAAATATTTGGACATAATTTAGATAACTATTACGTTTTGTTAAAATTTTTAACTTTCTAAAATCTCGAAATATATTATTGCTATGCTAGTTTTGCATTTTATAAAATGCAAAACAATACTTACATATTTTTTTACATATTCAGAAAAAGACTTACTTGTTAAAACATACTTAGAAAACTATTGGTTACCATGAAAAAATATGTGCTAAGTTTCTAGTTTAGAAGAATTTTGGTTTCTGTAACATTTGAAGTGTTATATTGCCTATCATTTTTATACGTCAAATCTCTTAAACTAGTATTCTGGGGATTAAATCGTTTAAGCCTTGTCGTCAATGACAACTGCAGAAGAAGTTGTGTTCGGTGGAGAGAAAGTCCTAGTGATCGTAGAACGCTAATCGTAAAACAAAAAGCAAAATTAAGTTTTGCGATTATGACCTACAGTGATCAGTAGTGTCGAAATCATACATAGACGACGTATTTCGAAATACAAACAGAGTTAGAAATTCCGCTCATGAGAAAGTTTATGTTACTAATACTGTTTGGAATTTTGGGACGTTTATATACATAAAAATTAATGTTGGGTGACTCGCAGACTGTTAAGAAACGTATATCCCAAACACACAATATACATAACACTTTCATGCCGCAGACTAACACTAATTAGAAATTTAATAAATTCAACTCATATAAAGGTGTAAGAATGGGTTAAATGTGTTTCCTGTAAATTGTTGATACAGTTCGAATCCCAAGTGTTGCCGTCCTGATTTTGGTTTAATTGAGATACTCATTCATATGTATATTAGGCGTATTAACGTTTTTTCTTTAAATTCTACTCTAAGAAAAGGAAATATATGACACGTGTTTCCGTTTAATTCTGGAATTTTATCAGGTATTCCATAAACTAAATTAATTATAAACGTATGTTATGATTAATACCCATCAAGTAATACATATATATATTAAACTAAAACTTTAAATCAAGAATTTATAAAATCTTTGTTATAATGTGTGACAATTCCCGTGTGATCACAATGCTATTAGGTTTTATATTTCTTTACACTCTGTTTACATACTTTTTAACGTAATGCAGGTGGACAGTACTACAACTATACTCTTTACTGTTAGTTGTTTTTAACATAAATGTGGAATTCCAGCGACAAAACAAGAAGACAATACTTCAGACAAAATTAGTGTTGGCATACCACATTTTTTGCTTCGTTTGAGATTATTGTTGCATGTTATCCGGTGCATGGCGGTAGAAATTCACGTATGAGGTTTAACATTCTAATTGGATCATTGTCAATATTAATGTCACTAGTAATTTATTGTAATATAAATTATCGTCACGGTTTATAAACGTGATCAACGTTTTGCTGTAAAAAACTTCAAAATCTCATTTTCAAACGAAGACACTCAGTAATGAAAGAGTTTAAACATTTAGTTTGTTCGA
This sequence comes from Medauroidea extradentata, assembly GCA_003012365.1. Classification (NCBI taxonomy): domain Eukaryota; kingdom Metazoa; phylum Arthropoda; class Insecta; order Phasmatodea; family Phasmatidae; genus Medauroidea; species Medauroidea extradentata. Next base: position 42,525 of record PNEQ01013762.1, on the reverse strand, counting down.
AGAGGCAATCCAGACTGGCGGCAACTCACTGAAACGTTGGCCAAAATAAGTGAAATCGAGATTGTACACGATTTGCCAATATAAGTCTAATCTGATTCAGTGCATTTAGAGTTGGACAAACCAAACATTAAGTTTGTATCAAATGTTCTTCCTAAATGTTGTAATTTTAAACAGTTATGTCTTGTACCTTTAAGCCTTTGTATATTTCTTAAATATTACAGAAATCAAATAAGCAATGATTAAATATTTATCATTGTTTAAAAGGCTGAGTAGTTGTAGTATCAACAAGGAATATTTTTTACGGTCCCTCATGTTTTTCAATTTAGTTAATGATTCCTTTAAAAATAAAAGCAAATATGTATTCAAATTGCTATATTTAAGTTTACTTACTGAAATTTGTTTCGAAGATCATTTTCTTACGTAACATAGGCAATAATTTCATGTTTGTTATAATCAATATGTAATACAGTACAAAAATTTTACATTCAGAATCTCTTAAACAGGTATGAGTTAAATTGCATTTGTTGTTATGAAGGGATTGTTGAAGAATCTGATTCCTATTTAAAGGCAAATTTTAACTGAGGAAGATTCCTAATGCATGGCATAGTAATTATATCCTAAATGTTTATTCCAAGTTGTTGTAGTGCATATATATATATATATGCGGAGTTTTCACTTTCTAGTGTTCTTACTTTGCATATAAATGACTAATATTTGTTTGCAATGGCCCAAAAAATATTTACACTGTTACATTTTGCTAGTAAAGACTATACCATCCTTGCACCCACATTATTAGTTTTATTACCGTTAGACTATATTCAAATTTTTAAATTACCATGTGCTGGTATAACAACTTACGCTTGATCAGACTAAGACCACACATGTATTTTGGAGCATAGTATTTAAAAAATCCCCTTATCCTCTAACACAATCTATTCTGTTCGCCATGTCCGCGCTAATGTAGGCGTGTCAGGTGAATCAAAGCATAGACACCAGTAGTAATATACAAAACTACGGAAAACTACATTACAATAACACTGTTAATTTTACTGTTGTAGACTTTTGTGGCACAATTAAGGCAACATACGTTTTTTATTTTCTTTACAATTTGCATTCATTAAAGCCAAATTTAACGCTTAAGTATTTGCATATTAAGATTTAACATTTAAATAACACATTATATAGACTATTAACTAATAAGAAATACCAAAATTGCATACAAGTATTAAAACAGATAAGTAGATCAATTAAAAAAAAAAAAAACAGAAAAAAATGTTCGAGAGTGTTGATGATATATACCGTATGTATACTTCACCACGATTTATTTACAAAAATGTTCCTGGAAATATATTTGTTTTAGTTTATTCACGCATTATGAGAGAGATAGTTCATCATTGAAACACTTTTTTTCAATTAGGTTTGTGGAACTTATTGGAATTTATGTAATATATTGATATACGTAGTTAAATATCCGTTTATTATTTTTTTAGACTCCAGTGTGAAAAATCTTGAGCGCACATGCTATTCCAACACATAAATTCGAAACATTCTTTTGAAACTAAATTGGACTGATTTGAAAACAATTTTTGTTCAAAATTGTTAAATGTTTTTGATAGTTAATTATTATGTACACGGTTTGTAATTTGTTAGAGTTTCTGTGCTTTGCTGACAGCACTGTATATTAAAAGTAATATAATTATTTGAGGTTAATCAACGAGTATTAGTTAGTTTAAGAAATATACATGTTAATATTTAATGTCGACAATTTTTATTGTTTTTATTTGTCCTTTCTCTGAATTTAATAAATATTTTTGGTGTTCGCGTTTTAGAGTGGTAATTTATGTACAAACAAGCTAAAATATATTTGGCGATGCTTAAAGCATTACTGCTCTGAACGTATTCCTTTTAGTGCTGTGCCCTTTAAACTTTAGGGTGGATATTTGGATATTGCTTCGCGTTTGTGACCTTTTCGGTTAAACGAAAACGCGAAGAGTACCCGTTAAATGTCATTATGAGTGGTAATACGCTCTTTTGTGTAGCCCGTGTTTTATTGCCAGCTGCAAGCTGTTACTTTACGTAGCTAGGTGTATATGTGTTCCCTTTCCCAGGTCTGCGGATGTGTATCCATACGTGATTAGTTAGACCGTTTCGTTTATGTGGCGCTATTAATGCTGATTTTACTTTCTCAACTGTAAGCCTCGTGGATACCATATAAAGCTGTACTAATATTGTACTAATTTTGTTATAAGTTGCTGCCCAAGATGGTTGGTTTCACTGTCTCAAAACCCAAACGCTATGGTGATTATATATAATGTTTACAATAAATAATGTTCTGTTACCTATTCGTTATGGAACACACATTCCACAGAGAACTTGTCAATATTAATTTTATTTTGTGTTGGCTTGGTGGATATTAAAAAATATTTTGAATATTGCATGTAAAATATTTCTCTCTGAGAATACGTGAGCATTTTATAATTGAAATGTATTTTTTTTACAAACCTTTTAAAATGTACATTTAACGGGTGGTTTATTTTGGACACAAGGAAACGCGCTAAGGATTGTAAATTAATTTTTAATGTTGAATTATTTTATAAATATTATTTTATCTTGCTAGCTGAAAGAAAAGAAGAAATAGTAATTTAAAATGTTAGCTAAATAACAAAACTTATCTTGATGTAAGTATGCTACTGTTGTGAAACTGTTTATTTGACTAATGTTTTAGACACGATTTAAAGTGGTTGGGTGGCTGTAGTCCCAGGTTGGAACTTAATGCTGGAACTAGTTGAGTTTTGTAAGTTAAAGGTGAAGGTTAAAGTTAAATGAAATATGTTTATCTAATTACGGTGGCTTTACTCTACATAGTTAAGTTACAGAAACCTACAAGGTTAGGCTATTTTAGCTGCGAGGGGAGCAGCTAGTTAGATAATTGCGTTAATGTTCCACTCTATGATGGGCGATCCTTCTGACACCTTAGACCTCACCGCAACATGATATGCCGCAGGTTGATGAAGAATGAGTTCGTCTATCGACGGATGACGGCACGTCGTGGGTCTCGACCCAGGACCATCCTGGCGACCTGGTGACGGCTGGAAGGCTTGTAGGAGACAGACCCTAGTTACTCGGATACTTTTCATTACATTAGCACACTTCAGTGCAGGTGGCGAGAATCGCTGAGGCCCTCGTCTTGTGCAACTACCGACCTAATTGCACTGCCGTCGCCGTTAACCCATCCTCCAGGCGAGGCTCTTAGTAATCGTTACATTACAATTATTTGCATGAATTGCGTTGCTGAAATACGAAGTATGTTTTTGGTACATTTGTGATTAATGTTAAGTTTTATGCGTATTTTCAGTGTGCACTTTTGATTTGAATCTTCTCGCTATCATAACATAAAACAAATTATTCATTATCATTTTGATATTTTTTTTTAAATATTTTTCAGCTATGCATATCGGTAATGGTGTGATCAGCATATTAATAAACGTGTCTTATTTTTGGGTAGTTAAAGTCATCATCAAATTTTCTATTTATTTTACAACAGAACACAAGTTACACTAACAAACATTGCATACATAATATTTAAAAGTTTTTTTTACAATTTACTTAACATAGTAAAACTAGTAAATATTCAATAAAAGACAGTAATACCGACTAGCACATCCTTGCCTTCATTACCCATAAATGTTCTCTTATGTGTGTCCCGCAAAGTTTTCAAAATTTTAAAGATTATTGTCATATGTTGGCTAAAATATGTTTTTTTTTAATTGGGTTCGTCTTTAACGTATGTTCTAAAGTATACGGGCTAAACTGATGTCAAGACATTTTAAATACTTACATGAATAGCAACAGCTGATTATTTTATATAAAACCCATATTATTTACATTATTACTGTCTTAAAAATTTCGCAAATAATATAAACTTTATAATGTTTGACTTTTAATTAACTTCTTGCATAAGTATTTACTTAATTTGAATGGTACTCAACTAGAAAAAACATGTTAAATTATATTCAAGTTAAATTTACTGTGAGAAAAATACTCTCACTTTGTTGAGGTGTGAAGTCAAAGATCAAGGTCAAAACAAATATGGTATTCATGACGTCATAAAGATGGTCTCTTGTAGTGACATATTGTATCCTGTATAGCACACAGAACGGTATCCTGAATAATCGTACCCTGAAATATAGTATCCTGAAGTATAGTATCCTGAAAGGTACCCTGAAATCATATCATGAAATAGAATATATTGAATCATAGCATCATGAAATGAATCCAGAAAATAAATACTAAAATAGCACCTTGAAAAATATCGCAAGCACTGCGCGAAGATTCCCGAATTGCCTGCCAAAGTTCGCGAAATGTTCTCCTTTGTTCGCGAGCTATTCACCAAAAATTTGTGAGCTGAACGCAACCACTTCGGCCATGGTAAGCACTTCGGTTGCGCCTGGGGCTTTCTTGAACATGCTTTCATTTACAGCTCAGTTACAATAACACAGGGGCTGCTTCTGTGTCAAGCACTCAGTATTCTAGCTCACAGTGTGATGGCTCGAAACTTATGAGTGTGAGAAACCGTAGTTTGTTATATATAAATGAAAATATGACTGAGACGATTTAAAAAAGAAGATAGTATACACTTGTATGGGTTCCTGTATTATTTTTTTTCATGAAATGTATTTGAAAATAAAGGGTATTTTTTACGAAAGGTTATAAAACGCAGCAGTGGTTGTAGACTTCACAGTTGTTATTATGAGGTGAAGAGGTAACATCACCTGCAGTGAAGATGGAAAATATTCAGAGATGTTATTCGTGTTCTTATTGCGAGGAGGTATTTCCAAAGAAAAAAAACTGTACGTAAGCACGAAGCAAGATGTATTCAGAATGTTAATCGTAATATGTTCTGATGTGAAGGCTACAAATCCCAGTTTGGACGATGCAATAACTTGAAAAGGCATTTGAGTACATGTTTAGAACGAATTTTTCTACCTATTAATCGTTAATTTAGGAAATCGCTAGCCTTATGTAGTTGAGGTTTTGTTCTTCATTGAAGCGAATAAATATTCTACAACATCAGTGAAAATTACAGTTCCGATCAAGGAAATTTCGAGAGAACCAACGTTAAAGCCCTTTATAAAGCAATGAAACGACTACGACAAGACTTCTTTATATGAATATAATGTAAGAAGACATTGACTAAGTAAATGCAAGATGAACCTTTGTCGCCCAGTGTATCGATGAAGCAAGTGCCACAGGTCTATGCTCGTACTGAAAATTTAAATTGACGTAAGAAAATATGTAAAGGATAAGTTGTTTACCCTGCAGAGCAACATGATTCTGTGACTACTAAGTTTGTTATGTAATTGAACCAACAAAGAATTATACGCTAATGATAAAACCACAGGAAACAACTATATATCATATGTGGACAGCCCAGAAAATATGTTAATTTCGTTAAGATAACCATGACGATTCTTTTGCGAGATTTTCTGCAAATGTAGCAATGCGAGACCACATGAGAGAAGAAAACATGTACAAAGAAGAAGACAGGGTGATCTAATAACACTAAAATGTTTCAAAAGAATGTGCTATTTCAAGTGATGTTACGAAAGACATGTACACAGACTCGTGGTCTACTATAGAAAGAGGCAGGAACGGTCGTGGTTTTTAGTTCATCAGCAGATATTGATGGAATAACATCGCCTAGCACCTGGAAGACATTGTGCTATCATCATAGGCGATTTCTACAATGGGTGGAAGTTATTCACTATCATCCTCGAATGGTGCGATGCTATCTACTTCCTTGACCGGGGCAGTTACGTCACCGACGATGACAACGACTTCTTCGGGCGAAATTCTTTCCAGTGTGGTACATCTTCCAATCTAAGATTGGCTTCTTCGAGTGCTCCTGAGACAGCAGCAGAACCGTCGGGTGTCCCTACAACACCCACAGCATTTTTCCTATCTCCATCAACACTACCAGAGCTACCGAGGTCTTCAGTTTAGAGAAGTGAACACTCGGCCACGCCATCTAAATGCCATCAATGCCAATGCTGTGACAATTCTTTAAGTTCTATTTGCCATGGCAAGGTACATGAGAGAAGTAAACAATTGTTCTAAGAACAGGTGTTGGGCTCATTTAATACTGTGATGTTACAAGTGTTGGCGCGCGTTCAAGCAATACGATTCTTCTAATAAATAAGAAAAGAATCTGTTAGAGATGCACAAAACAAACACTTAAAGATTTGTAAAGCTAAAGCTGCTATACCTGTACATGCGGCTGATGAGCTTATTAAAAATGGATTCGTGTCGAAGAACTCGGTTTTCCGAGGTATTTTGAAGACATGTGTTGCAACGAACTCAACTGGCACATAAATTGAAATATATATGTTCATTTATGAACTGTATGTATGCAAATTTAATAAATCACCTTATAGAATAGCTTTAATATATATATATATATATATATATATATATATATATATATATACATATTAACATTGCGGGAATGCATTCAAGACTACGAATGTTCCCCATCATAACATTACTAAAATAGAAAACAACAACGAAAGTGGTATACGAACAATTATTTTGTGAAAATAAAAATAGATAGTAATGAAAAATTCAGTTTGGATTCTCAGTGATATAAATCTTCTTCAACAGCAAACAAGTTGTTTTACCTATTTATTATATGTATTGAACTTTCTCTCATAAATTAGTTTAATACATTAGCTTAGGGGCCTAACTAGAACCAAGCTAAAACGATGGAGATTGTTATTTTACAACACAATAGAAGTGTCTCAGGTGAAACTAGATACAGTGGAGGGTATAGGAAGAAAGAAGTTATAAGTATGTAGATAAAGGGACTCGTCAAGCTCTGAAGTCACGACCTCTCGCCGCCCAGGGAGAGGTGCGCTGTCCGGGCCACTGCTCGCTCCCCTCAGTTTGTCATTTCACCACCCTATAGCGATTGGAACAATAGAAGGTTCATGAGTGGAGTCCCACTTTGACTGCTGATGTCGAGACGCTCATTTGTAGGTGCACAGAGGCAGAATACAACGAGGTAAAGTCGTGCGCTATTTTACAAAAATGCTTATATGAGACCGAAGTCGCCGTTCCATTGTACTAATTCCTGGCCTCGAATGCGGTCGTCGTGTTGCGCAAGATAGCAGCACTCAGCTAAACTTGTAACGGAATAATGTCGAATCATTTCAGAAGTAAACAGTGAATATGATTTTTCTGTCTCTGAATGGCAGCTGAAATTATAGAAGGTTTTTTTTTGTTTCAAATTCACTGAATTCTTCGATCGTGATGTAGAGTTGTCTGCTGGTGTTGGCGACCATTCCGACAGAAATGATAACCACATCGACAGAGGTTAGGTCCACTTCGAGAGAGAGATGAAAACTCCTTAAGTGACGACGACGAGCAGTTCGACGATGTCCACAAGTACTACAGCTTCGTCTAGGACTTTCTTGGAAGTGCTACTGACAACCAACTGTAGAAGAGGCAACGTATCACAGGTGTTGCTTCTGCAATGTGGACATGGTGTTCAAATTTCATTGTGAAGGCACGAAATTGATGAGCGACTAAAGCATTTTTTAAAAATAAATATAAACATGAAATATTTGGATGCACGCTAGTTATAGCCGAGAAGATTGTATGTATGTGGAAGAGGTTTCTATATTTTCATGGCAGTATGAAAATTAAATGAAAATAAAACGATTTTTATGGAATAATTATTCTGATAGACTTTCACATTGTGCGTTTGAAATACGTATGTATGTGTGTGTATATATACAGGGTGGTCCTGAACTACAGGTACAAACACAGGGAGGTGATTCCTTATGGAATATAAAGTAGGACATATGTAGGACACTTTGTACCTAAGTGTAATATTGTGGGAGTAATGAGCGCAGAATATGGAATTTGAAAACTGTATTTATTTTAAATATCTGAAACAGAATTATGTAAAACAACAATACTCTGAACATTGATTTGTGTTTTAATAGTCTTAATACCACATCAAATGCTGGTTGATACCTTCAGCCATTACTAAAAGAACAGGGGTGGCCACCATTTAAGTGGACTAAACGTTTGTGCCATTGGGATAGTATAACTTCTGACGATGTTTTATTGAGTAATGCAAGCTTTGTAATAAAAATGGTCCTCTTATTGCAACTGTCTATGGCTCATAATTCTCGTGAAAAATGCACGCGAAGCTTTGGCTGAAGCGATAGAGTACTAGGAGAGCATAGGCAATACTGCGTACAGTGTGTTTGGAAGTGCTCAATTGCTCTATCCAAAATGGGTTAAAAAACATTACATACGAAAAATATCGTACAGTAACTTGTAAGGGATATATCCAACCTTACAAAGCGACGTTTTACCGAACAAAAATTAAATATAACAAGCAATAAGAAAGGTATTGTGAATGATTACATTGATCGTAAGTATTTGCACAGCCACAATTGTGCTGTACAACTTCAGAAAAACGAGGGGGTGGTCTATCACATATAAGAATTCCATGTTTTGACCGCCGATACTACCAATTTTTTAACACGTGACAAACGCGTAGCGGAATAACATACAATTTAAAAAAGGACGTGATCGTTTGACCTGATGAAGCAGTAGTGGCAGCCCTGATCAACTTCTATTGCCGACCTCGAAAGTAGTGTGTATTATACTTGAAATATAAATAAGCATTTTGGAGGAAAGGTAGTATATTAGCGCGGCTCCGTATGCAGCATTAGTATGTTAACTATTTAATTCTATTCAAATCGCGTTATTATATAACTAATTTACGAACAACCGCGCCGTTATCAGTCGTCTTGTAACTAAAACAAAGTACGGCCACTTGCACGAGTTTGAGCTTCTCGTGTGTTCATGTGCGATACTTGTAAGGTGTTATTTTAATATTTTGAGCGTATATGTAACTGATATATATTGCAATATTGGGATAACAATACCCAGCCTGTAATCGCCAACGGGATATTCAGACGTGTTTCAGAAGACGAGAACTTGTAACAATGAGGCATGTCTACAAAAAATAGTCGCTAAGTAAGAATCAGGTAATCCGTCTAGAGAAAAGTGCTACAAAAAAAACCTAACTTTTATTTTTACTTAATTTGTGGGTAAACTTTTACGGTTCTTGTTGTAGTCCTATATATGTAAACATGCTTATTCAAGGCGCCGACTCAATAAATTATTTTTGTACGAAAAACGGCGTGGTTAATATCAAGTCCACGTAAGATTTTGAGCCCCTCAGCTGCCACAATGTAGGCCTAAATACTACCAATTTTAATGGCCAAAAACCTACTCCGATATATTTGCCGGTCATTAATGTGTACTTGTTTAATCGTATGTGTTAATTAACAAAAATATTTTAAGCTGAGCTGGACAATTAGGCCTACCAATTTTTTTATTACATACGCTTTTTCTTGATATACTATTGCCATTTAGGTAGTTAGAGTGCACAATTTTGCTATATAGTCTACGATTAATGTGTAAACAAGTTTTTTTAAGTATTGTGAGTCGCATGACTATGATAACACTGAGATTTTGAAGGTAGGCCCTACCACAAAAGAAAAGTTTGCTTGGTAATCTACTACTTGATACATAAACTATACCTATACGGCTTTATTATCTAATAGTGCAACACCAAATTGAAGGCAACACAAAAAATAACCGCAATAATGCTTGCACTAATTAATTTATTTATTATTTTTATTTTAAAAATGTTTGCTTGCACTGTCATTGGCTGTTGCAACTTCAGTTTGCTGTAACCAAATAAGCTACTATTACTTATTATTTTTAGATGTCAAGCTGAATTTAAAAAAGAATGTAAGTTGCCAATACATGTATGTTTATTTTTCGTATTGCCTTTAAACGTTACAATTTTGATCATACGTTGGAAAATATACAAGAAATTACGCTAAATCTTTAATGATTATACTAACTTAACATCTGCTATCCATTACTGTAATACGAAATTAATCCATAACATTGCCCACCTAATCCTAGTAAGATAAATGTGCAGATAGTATTGAAAATAAATTACTTGCCTGAGATATAAAAAATTAATGAATATACACTCACAAAACATATTGGTTTTTATTGCAATCATAATATACCTTAACTGTTTACATGTTTTGATTGTCAATTGGAAAGCACATGGTGATGGAAGGATACATAATGTTTATGTTTACATTGTCCTCCTTTTTTATGATCTGTCAAATAATGGAATTCTTATACGGTATGACTGTAAAGGGCATTCATCGTGATTTTTACTTAGATACTTAAACAATTCTCTACGATACGATTTTAATTCCTCAAAAAGTTATACTTTAAAGATTGGAAATATGTACAATGTCTTGTCGATTATTCCTTCATATCAATCGAACCAGTCGAGATATAGATGTACCCTTCAATTCGGTATGATGCTTACGTAAACACCCTGCAAGCATTTTAAGTAATGTTATACATAATCTGCGACAAAGGCGGAAATTGAGTAAATTTTATATATATATATATATGTATGTGTGTGTATATATATATACGTATATATATATATATATATATATATATATACATATATATATAGACCTTAATCTATTATACTTAAATAAATCGAAGTGACCTTTGTTTGTGTACCGTTAAGAATACATTTTAGAACATATAAAATTTAAAGACGATTTTATATTTAACGTATGTCTTGAGTGTAATGTAAGACTAAGAAGGAACTTGTAGATGGCAAATTGAAAGAGTATTGGTGGCCCAGAGAGAGGGGTTATAGACTATCGCTCCCCACACACTAGATCAGCGACAGTGTACAGTATGTATGTAGCTCCTTATACGGCCAAGACTTTTGTTTTGGAAGCGGCAATATTTTAGGAGTCTCATATCGCTATCTACTCATAAGCATCCACACCCTACTTCCGAGGGATATTGGTGATAGCATTGGTTGACATATTTACGCGATCGAGGCGTAGAAGTACGTAAGTGGTTAGGTCGACACATTATGTATATCACATCTCACCTTGACCTCTAGGCGCAAGTAAATGAACTGGCGTGCCGTCTTCTCGCACACAGCTCGACTATACGAGACATCTTGTTGTTACCCTATAATTTTAATGTTATATAAACGATAAAGGCATAGTTCAGACGCCTATACAATTTGGAAGATTCCGCATCAAGTTTATCAAACTTGAAATGGACCGTAAAATCACACATACATCACGGTTTTTAGCAGCTAATAAATACGCTTTAATGATTAGTAACGTTCTTTGAATACTGTTCTCAAACAGAGATCTCTTGTGGGCGTTGAGCCGTTTTCGAATACTTTTGTTACGGTCGAATTTCTGCACATCGCTTTCGCCCTGAACAGACAGCCACCTTAAGAGGTATCAGGACATAAAGTAAAAATTGTAAAAAAAAAACTTGTTATGTTTAAACAACACTCTATGCCAATTAACATTTTTGTAATATATATATAACTTTTATTTGTTTTAAGTTTCGAATAATGTTGTTAACCTTGGGAAAGTCTTATAAAATCATAAGTTAAAAAAATACTCACTGACTGCATTTAATTATCATTCAGACACATAACATTTGACATAGAGACAGATTCTTCCATACATTCAAACGACTGAAAATTCATGAGAAAGTATTTCCTCATGAAAACTCTGCTGTCAACATTCATGGAACGTTTATGTAAGGTACTTTAAGATAATGCATTACGGGACGAGCAAGATAATTGACATTCCATTGATAAGAAATATTAACAATGAGATCAAGCAGGACACATTTTTAAGACCACTTGCAGAACTACTGGATCTACATTATCAAATACACTATAAACCAATACCGGACAGCTTGAGCGATTTGGCGAAATATTAATGTAATTTTTTGATGAATTTCGATATTTGTCACTAAACGCAACAAAATTGCTCTTCTCATTTCTGCCATGTATATATTAATATATTTATTTATTTATCAATACGTATGTAATTTATCAATTTCTATAACATTGAAACTATTGCGTTTAAATCTTGATGAAGTGTTGTGCGTGATATATCCACACACCTTTTGGCACCCCACATGCCCCAAGACAACCCCGCTTACTGAAAATATGTATATATCCCTTACGAGGGTAACTAAATCTCTGATTACTTCGATTTAAGAACAGGGGTGGCCAAATGGTCAGACTAATCGCCTCCCACCAAGGCAATCCGGGTTCGATTCCCAGCGGGGTCGGTCCCCGGATTTTATGTCTGGGAATCGTGCCGGACGTTGGTCGGCTGGTTTTCTCAGGGATCTCCAGTTTCCCACCTTTCATTCCAGTACTGCTCAATGCTCACCTCATGTCACCCCTCACCAGCGCTAAAGACCTCGATGTTAAGCTTTGAGCAAAATCTCTCACTCACTCGACTTGCAAATAGAACAGATGATTGTTTAGCTTTCTGAAAATCACGAGAGTCTGCGTAAATTGCAATAACTTCAATAAATGCTATTCACGAATTATAACTGATGTATGACAACCAAGCGAAAAGTTAATGTTCCCTTTTAATTGCTTTCTATTGACAAAACGGCCGTTTGTCTGTACCATTATAAGTATAATTTTTTGTTTGTAGTGAAACGTACATTCTGATGAGTAAATGTTTATTTGGTAGCAATAAATAAAATAAAGCGACTTATTATTTGTATAACATGATTTGTCCCTTCCCACTGCAAAATTAAATATATTTTCGTTTCTATATCAAGCAAATAATTTAGTCTTTCGACAATCTTATTCTATGAGTGAATGGCTAACACTTATTTATGAAATAAATAAAATCTATATTTGGCTATTGGAGTGTTGTTTCTTTTTCATTTTAATTACCTTTGAGGCAATTAGTATTTGAAACGGTGATTTAAAAATGACCCAATTCCCGAAACAAAAATTATTCAGGAGAAGCAAAAAACTAAATATAATAAAAACTAGTTGTTGAAAGGAATGCTGATTTCACACCTTTGAGTAGTCATACATTTGGTCTGTATTCATACCTTAAAAGAGTTTCTTAGTCCCCCGTGAACCCTACAATCGGTGACCAAAGTAAACGGACTTGGGATGATATTGAAATCTCTGAATTTGTTAGGTTCTGTTTTGTAAACAACATATGGTTTAATCTGGTTAGTGAAAGTATATTAAAAGGTAGAATTTTAGTAATACAGGAATGAAACAAAGTACATATTTTATATTATAAGAAAAAAAACATTTTTTTCAAAACTATACCCACTGTTCACATAACATAGTTGACATGTAAGAAATGTTCTTCCATGCACTTCTGCTAAAACATCTTCAAGCATTGTAGTAATACAGTAACGAATATACAGTAAATATTTTATATCATACGTAAATAAATAAAAATGTTTTTCAAAAATATACCCATTACACACATAGTATAACAACTATGTAAATAATGTTCTTTCATGCATTTTCTGTAACGTCGTCATAGTCTCTGTCCTTATTAGACACCTCATCACATCCAACTAGTGAGTTAATAAAGTTCACAGCATCCGGTTGTGAATACTTTAATAATGACTTGGCATCATCAAGTTTATTGTGTTGAACTGGGAGTTGTGTGCTGTAAGCTTTAAAATCAGGAATTTTTGGCTTAACATTAGGTTATAAGATGCGAAAGAACTCTGGCAGCATTCCACCAATTGTTTTATCGACACAAACATCATTGATATGGCTCCTATCATATTTGAAAAGTGTATATTTGGTGACGCTAAATCGCTTTTTGTTTTCCGTAATGCTGGATTTGAAGTATTTCTTGACGCCCCATTGGAAATTAATGATGTCTTCTGTTTCCAAGGTATACATGAGGAATTTTCTCTTTATCAGTTCCACCCATCCTTCGTAAATCTCCATAGTCTCCACTCATTCTAAAAGTCAAAACAAATTGCCTCGGAATTTTCATTGCCGTGGACGTACTCACTTGCATATTTTATAGATGTTCTAAATTGTCTTGTTTTTGTTTTGTGAAGGTTCACAGTCTGTTGCAAATATTTTTGAACCACTCCATTTTTTCAGCGTGTATTTTGACACGGTACTCTTCACAGGAAGCACATAAATCCGACTGTGGTCTGCCAAATGGATAATTAAAGTGTTCCCGATAGTAGCGACAAAAATACTCATATTTCACTGAACACTTTACAAGCTTAGGGTCTGACTCACATTTTACTTGCAAGTATGTTTCAGGGCAATGATTTTTTAACAGTACATATATTTGCATAATATCTAAATCGGAACGCAAATACCTTTGTTTCGCTCCTAACCCACAATGCTGAACACGGTATGGAAAGGAACGTATGTGAGCATCTATCAGTTCTTTAATGTCATCCAATTTTGCTCTTTGTCTGTTGTTGTGACATCCTCTATTTTCTTTTGGTGATATACCAGCGCTGTGAAGTTCTGACAATCGCCTCATTCGCCCAACACCTATTCCGAGCAAGATGGCAAATCCTTCACGGCATACAATAGTTTCTTGTCCACCAAGTACAACCTAAAACCTAATAAACGTAAAATACATTATACATATGGTTGCGATAACCACAGAGAATAGAGTACAAATATTTTTAGTAGAGCTATACATATCGTGGCCAGCTAAGGATTTCCTGACGGAAACACATTAAACAGTAGATCAAAACTACGGTTGTTATCTGCCAATTCTTTCACTAGCAAGCCATCCCAGCATTCGCCTGGAATGATTTCAGAAAATTACTCGATCAACAATAAAATATTTTATTCAAAATTATAAACAAGTTTCAAACTTATTTTATTAATATACATCATACTCACACTGTATATATATATATATATATACTGTTTTTTTCACGATGCAGCGACTGCTCTTCTTTTCGTGATCGTCTTCTGACAATAACCTTTTCGCGTGGAAGTCCATACAAATAAGAATCTTGGGCATCTTTGCGGGTTAGTTTGTTAAAATTGGTTATCAGCAACTTCTTCGCTTCATCATAATATTTAGTAAGACAACCTCGTTTACACCTTAAATAAATAACGAATTTCATTTTTTAACACCGTAAAGTACAATATGACACAGCACAATCTGTGAAAACAAAATGTAGAGTAATCTTATTGCATGTATGCATACCTGCACGAACTTCCAGTTTTACGGGCCTGTACCATTTTACCTCATTCATTTATGTAAGGTTTACCTTCTCTTCTTAAACGTTTACGTACATTTTTGGCCCATGCATCCTCATTTCGTTTCCTTTTAACTTTAAACGTACTACCGTCATCACTTTCAGTTTCGTGGTCAGTCATGTTGGTACCTTATGTACAGAGTGGTTAGCACCAAAGAAAAACAGAGTTAAAAAAACAATACTATACATAGACTTTATAAGTGAAATACATGTATTTCGCAGGAAATGTATTTCACAGTTTTTCGTTACCAACCTTATTATTCACATTACTTTTATATTATCTTTGGAAACATTACTTATTCCAAAATATAAATTAATTAACTGTAAATAATTATTTAGATGAAATTACAATATTTTAAAGTAATTGCTGTAACAAAATATATTAGTTACTTACACCTCACTAAGCTAGTTGCTAACAGACATTGTGCTGAATTTTGAGGATGTTTCGCACATTAATAGATAAATATCCATATAACGCTCAGCTCTACTGTGTTGTACAAAGTGCATCTGGTCACTCATAGTCATTTCAAGAACCTCCCAAATCCAGGACTTGGGATTTTCTTAGCATCACTAAAGTTTTCAGCTGGCATTTAATGCAGCAGGAAAATATATAGTTGGGTAGTTTTCAACACCACTACATGCGGCACATTTCATACTACAACTTCCAGTGATAAAATGATTCTGGTAAAATACTGGACTTGGGTTGATTTTTAATTCACCATTTCAATTTTGAAATTACAATGTAAGTGAATATTTCTGTAGCATATCGTTAAAATATTAGAAATTTTTTTTTTCACTGAGCTTATACTTACCACGAATTGTTATAAAGACATACATTATTTTATTTATTGCACTTAGCTATAATTTTCTACATGCTGTTTTATAACAACTAACTTACACTTATTGTTTTTTTGTTTAGTAAAACTTGATTTCTTTCAGTCTGGTTTTTTACTGATCTATACAAAACATTCGCAACATTCTTGGAGGTTAAACAATGCTTTATTTTTAAATCACTACATCGTCGCTGGCATCATACTTCTCAGAAATACCTGAGAGTTAGCTATTTCTTCCTTTGTTTCATTTTGATTGTGAGACAACAAACAAGCGCGCACTGTACGGCTGCCAGTGAAGCGGTAATTTTTGTACCCGCAAGCAGAGTTGCAAGTCAGCTGTTTTACCGCTCGGCTGCAGCTGCTGCGGGACGGACGTTGGCAGATTAAACACGAGATAGATATCCCCGCCGTACCGTAAGTTGATACTTTTAGAAATGAACTGTTAAGAAAAATACTAGGAATACTTCCATTATTACCATATCTATGTAAGCAAATGAAAAAGCAATACGGTGAGATAGATAAATAAAGTCCTGTTTTTTATTGTTATGCGTCCACGAGCATAAAAGTTGATCGTGGTAATTATTATAAAAGGGTGTTAAACATGTCTGTTAAAACAATAGTTGGATGAAAGTAGGGTTAGCATTGATGTCGTAGAAATAGTTCTTCTGTAGGCCTATATCATGAACAGCGGCTAAAATCCTGAAAAACCGTTCAATGGAATATGTACATATTGAGTTCATTTTCAGGAAATGAAATACAATATATATTTGCATATAGCCTATATTACAATATTTTATAGGAGACGTATTTAGTGGCAATGTACTGTGCGTAGTCTTGCAGTGCAGCCGTCAGCCTGGCAATGTTGTTGTTGACGTTTGGCGGAAGGATACATAGTTGGTGTGTAAATACATCCAAACTAGCAGCGGGGCTTCTACCAGAAAATATCTAGTTACTGTACTGCGGGTATAGAGATACGTAGAGACAGTGTGTGCCCACGCTGGGCTGGCTGCTCGCTGAAGAGTACAAGCAAGAAGAAAGGGCTCGCTCTCCCGCACCACACGACCAACTAAACCCCCCCCCCCCCCCCCCCC
>PNEQ01013762.1:0-25297 GCA_003012365.1 Medauroidea extradentata | reverse complement strand
TTAAACCCTCTGCGGCCCACGCGGCGAGCTTAATACTGTCCACTCTTTGCTCCTCGCCGGCGTTTACGCCCTGCACGACCATCAACGCTCTGGGAAGTGTGTCGCCGCTGACCCTTGCAGCTAAACACGGGACACTCACTTCACAGCACTATTATCACTCTGCCTTAACCACAGTGGTGCACGACCATCTTTAATTTACAGTATTTTTCCCGCTACAAGCATTCTTGAAGACGTCTATATGTTAGTCTACCACAACTCTCTACATAGCTATGCAGTACAATACTCTCACACTGTCTGGTATTTCTGAGATGATAATAATTACAGTGTTGTGTCTTATCGTCCAAAAATATCATAAATATGGCGATAATTTATTGTACAACAATATAGAAAGAGGTATAAAACTAATATTCTTATCATGAAATGTGAAAATAATTGATACCTATTCCTGATTTAGCTTGTATTGAAAAAAAAAGTACTGTAAATAAAATATGGTTGTTTACATTTACCCTCAACGACATATATTGCCTCTTGCCTCATTCATGATATTTCTTTCTATGGCCCATAATGTGTTGCATAATATAGAGTAAGAAGATCCTAAACGACTGTCTGGTGGAAACGGCCAGCTAAAATAATAAATATGCACTTAGTAGTTTGCCTCTGATGGAAGGAAGAGTATCATTTATCATAATAAATATTCTATGACTAAGTTTGAATAAAGTATTTTAATTAACTGCGTAAATGTTTGGCGACAATGTGAGTAGTGTCTAAAAATTATTAGCCTTAATTTGACTTGTTTTATATTAAAAGCAAAGATAACAATTTTGCAATAATTAAAAAATTTTCATTTTTACCTCACATTTCCAACGTTAAATGCTCTACAATGCATATAACTATCAGAGCGTTGATACCAAACTTCAACGGATGGAAACTTACACAGAGATGGAGCGGAGACATGGATACTCGTGTTGTATCATACTGCCCAGGCAAACACTTGAAGTTTGTGTATGTGTGCTTTTGTTTTTTGAACGTTATACACGTGTTTACTGTAGACCATAAAATTGTTTCCGCCAAAAGAGACAATGTATATTACTCGAAGTTTGATGAACAATAGAGTTAAAATGATTTTTCCAAGAGCAGATGTGTCGTGTTTATTGCAGTCTACATTGTTTGGGGAAAAAATAGAAATAATACTAAAAAAAATCATTGTTAAACTAACATTTATACTAGATTCTGCTATTTATTTAACATATTGTGTGCAAATTTGTTTGTTTAATTTCTATAAGCAAGCAGTTGAAAATCGTCAGTAATATACATATGTGTAAATAAACAATATATGTGACTGTATTTTCAGGTTAGTTCGCTATGTTCATCTACATAAACATTTGTTTAACCACATAATTTACGCTATGTAAATGTAAAACGTGGCCTTTTTTTTTACTCATGAATTGTAATAGTAGCAGATGTATTTCACGTACCTGTTCTCTCGTTACAGCCGAATTCTGCGCACGTATCCGTTTTCATTCAAATCTGTTTTCTACAGTATCAGTACCATACGCGGCGCTTACGAAAACCTCACTCGATCTACTCGATGATGTGTGTTGGTCTACAATAACGCATTATTGGCGCAAAACTGGCATATATACATCGACTTCAAGGAATTCCCAACATTCCGTCTTCTGTATACTCCTATCTCCATGTGTTGTATGTGAGCTTTAATGTTGAATTACAAGTCCTCTCCCAGAGTCTTGGTTACACGTCTGCCCCTCTCGTATTGTATTTCATCTACAATATTTTTGAGGAGAGAGTAGCTGCAAGTGTGTGCCTCAAGCTCTAAATGTGCTTAACATTATTCGCAGTTGATGTTGGGTCTCTTATCCAATCTAGATTACTCAGAATAATTAGACTCATGAGGTTACCTTCCTGCCTGTGTGTATTGCGTTGGCCTGTGTGTATTGCGTTGGTCTGTGTGTATGTGTTTTACCCCCCAAAATGTTTTAATCCGTTCACCAGATAGCAGATGCAGGCAAATATTTGAAAAAGTAATGTTAAAGAATAATATCATAAACTACAAGATGGATGCTATCACAAAATTCATATTTACGATAGCGATAATACATCAAACACAGTGGTAAACGTGCTGGAAATGGAACAGGTGGTATAGATTAAAAGTGTCTGATGGAATTTCAAGAAAACCTAACAGAGTATCACAGAATTAAAATTTTTATTAAATTTATAATTCTTGGAGAAAAATTCTACAATACATTTATCCACAAGGCGTGATGGAGAGGTAACGAAATAGCCTATGTTAAGCAGACCAATAAACAGTGCTGAAAGAACAATCAAGATACAGCGAAATACATAATATTACTACTTTTTTCATGTAGGATTTTAAAAAAAGAAGCTTTTGTGACATATTTGTACAGTAAAAATTCAAAATGTTTTCTAACCAGACTCTCGCTAGTAAAGGGAATTTTGCTTAAAACGTAAGGCAAGTGGCAGGGTATAAGTTCCCACGCAATTTTAATGTAGAGCTAGGAAACAGTTGAACTAAGAGGTGACTTAAAAATCGTATTTGGATTTCGTGATTAAGAATGGTATTTTTCCTTATTTTTAAACCTAATCTCACATTCCAAGGTAGTTTCCTTTGGAGCAAGCACTTACACAGACTTCTCAAAATCACTAT
This sequence comes from Medauroidea extradentata, assembly GCA_003012365.1. Classification (NCBI taxonomy): domain Eukaryota; kingdom Metazoa; phylum Arthropoda; class Insecta; order Phasmatodea; family Phasmatidae; genus Medauroidea; species Medauroidea extradentata. The sequence continues at coordinate 22,614 of PNEQ01013762.1, read as the reverse complement.
CTGTGTTATTATGTGTACAGGCATGGACACAAAAAGTGGGCCACTGAAATAATGAAAGTCCACCTCGGTAATTGTCGACTGTGTGCAAGCGGGAGCCTGACATTTAGGCAACCTGCAGAACAAAAAATTACAGTGCGCTGGAACTGCGCTGGGCACAGGTTGTGTTGTGGGATTGGAGCATCGCCGTCCACACCTTCCTCAAGCGACCAGACACTGTTTATTGGCTGAACCAGTGCTGCATACAAACAATTTAGTAAATGCAAAAGTGGCACATGTCCATTTATATTATTCAAATATGAATGTAGAAAACGTAGGCCTAATTGTAAAACACAGTAATGAAGTTACGAAAATGCAAAAATTTTCCGATAGCAATATAATAACAGTTACCTATATTGTATCAAGATATTAATATTCAACGCACGCGTATTCTGATTCTCATCCTGCGAGCTTAAAATAAGGCTTATTTTAACAGTACGGTAGTATTTAATTGACAGTCGCGGTGACGTTATGGTCTGACAACTTGCTTACATATTTACACATAAAACACTCGCCGAACATATGATTGACCCAGCGGGGTTTATCGGGATACTTCTGTCCCTCTTTGATAGTCCACTGCTGATCCATTGTGACTAAACCTCACATCTGTTAAGCACGAACAAAACGTGTGACACCATCACTGTAGTGATTTTTTACAGTAAAAAACTTCAGAAACAACCATAGAACAAAGTATTTCAGACACTAAATATTTCGCATCAAACGATAAACTTGATCCTGATTACAGAATAACGTTGTGAGTTGTCGGTCCAAGTAGTCGCATAATGTCACTTTCGTCCCGTTTGACAGAAACAGTTGTCATTCTCCCGTGCGAAACGACTGCATACGTGGTTCCGTCCATGGGTGCTAACATATACCTATTCTTACCCATAAAGCTCAAGCAGCCACGTATTACGTAAAATAAATTTTGTCACAGCACAGATGTCAGAAGAGCATGATGTAAGTATAAGATTTTCTCATATGTTCTTGTTCTGTAGGTAATACTCTACTAGAGAGTTCTGACTGACAAGTGATTAAAGTACTGATTATTAACACATGTAACGTAGTGCAAGCATATATGAGGTGTAAGTCTATTATAACTTATTATGTTGCTGTTCCCTATGTTACTGTATGCAATCCTGTATTTGACAACTATCAGATGTAATGTGTGAACGCACAACTTGCATAACATTACTGTCAACTATGTTGTATAACGTTACACAACGACGTGTTAGTGAACGAGTGAAATTTCAAACATTAAAATTCCAATATTCATATTGCGTAAACGTGAAAATTTCTCAAACTCCGTAATAAAAGCAATTAAACCAACGTTAACAAAATATTATTCTATAATATCGTGATATTTAAAATATCTACAGCTTCTACCAAAAGTTCAAGGACACTATTACATAAAATTAACGAATGATTTTGGCCTTGTAATTAATCTAACGTGAGCTGATTATTACTGACACATGGATAACTGCTTCAGGATATGTACAGTGTTGAAATTTTAAAAAAAAAAAAAAACCTAAAATACGACATTTATAAGACAGTTTGTTTGAAAGTTATCATACTTCTTTACGTTTTTAAAATAATATTACAATGCTAGTATAATATTAAACTATTATAATTATTTTGGAAAGTAATACATGTCACATTATTTTTTGTAGAATAAAACTAGCTACTTACACTATAGTTAAAATTATTTCTTACGGTTTTATGTTTCTGCCCAAACGTTAGGATAAACATCATCCATTGTTTTATTGTTTTACGTCTCCGGAAACATATTAAAGTCTAAAAAAATTTACGTTATTTTGAGATAAGACACTAAAATTCGCTTTTACGTTCTGTGAACGGCATATCTATACCATAATTTTCGACAGCTGGGAGTTGCATAGTTAATTTGTGTTGTAGCGGGCCGAAATGTGTTGTAATTTATAACAGCATCTCGGCCGCGGCTTCACCCACTATTCCTTAAAAATTATCAGCATTATAGTTATCTGGGTTCAATTACACCGGTAGTCAACCAGATTATCACATATAACAATCCTACCTGTACGATGCCGCAGTTCGGTTACTTTTATTACGGATCTCCCGTTTTCCCGGCCCTTCTGCCAGCTGCCACTAATATGTGCGTCTATAATAGCATATAAGTTCCCTGTCGCCATTCCTCACACGGGATTTGAACCCAAAACTTCCTACCAGTGTCCCAAACGATTACGTCATGAAAGGTCGTCAGAAATGTCAAAAGCCAAATGTGTAAAGATAGGTTTGTGCCCAAAGTGGTATACGTATCAATAACTTGACAAAAAGTAACAACTAAAAAAAAATAGTTTCTCCATAGTCATATCCGATTTTTGGTATTTCTGTAATATTTTACATCTTTCCGCCACTTAAACGGTCGAATTTTAAACAATTTTTTTATCGCTTATTAGGTAATTACGTAAGTTTAATTCTTATTCAGAAATCATCTCGATATCTCCACACGTCTAACAGATACAGTTGATCAAAGGGTGTTAAGGGGTTCCCGGCATAATTTTTAATTTTTAAATAATTTATATATTTGTACGATACATGATTTACTTTACAGACACACATTTTGAATATATTTAGAGTAATAAAAAGTTTCTAGATATCATAGATTTTGTGTAAAGGTAGATCAAGCCCAAATTTGTAAAAACGGTTTTATACAAGATACTGACTTAGAGAAATGAAAAAATCTTACACTGAAGAGCCGTGTCACAAGTAACGTCATGATAGTTATAAAACAACTACAGTGAATATTTTTTCTTTAAGTATTTATTGGACAGCGTCAATGAGAATCAGGGTATTGCGATACCAACACATAAGTGATTTTTAAGTAGGGTCCCAAGACACGTGAGAGTTAAAAATATCCAATCACCAGAGACATGCAAAATTCACGATATCATTTGGTAGCAGACTAAACTTCACTTTCCTATACATAACAGAGCATAATCTGCTATTCAATTGGCCACGAACTTTTATGTGTTGTCATTTACGTGTGTTACGTCTTGACAGAGATTTGCCTCCCTACCGTGTAAGCAGTCTCCGTGGCAAGTCACGACAATATCGGCCAGCGGGAGACGTCGAACAAGCCTATAGTCACTTGGATTCTAGTCAGCTGTCAGAAAATAACGCGAATTTCGCATGTCTTTACCCATCACTGACGATAACGAACTGCAGGTGTACACGCAAGACCATGAAACCAGTTCTTGCAAAAATATTGTCATAAAATCTTCTGTTCCTATCAATTAAAAAAAAGCGGTGGCTGGGTAGTCAATGGTTCCTGGTTTTAAGGGCGCGGCTACATCAATTTTCAACCGCGTATGTTTATTTTTGTTCTTGTACCAGTAAGTTTTTTCTTATTTTAGGCATAAATTGCGACAAAATTTTGCTCCAAAGAAATGTTTTTATCTCTCATAGTTTTTTTGCGTAATTCCTCATAAAAGTCAACAACATTTGCATTTAACGGTTTTATGTACGCCACTAAAACCAACTGACATATCAAACTGAAAATTTTTACAGCAATCAACAATGCTGTAGGCTACAAGGTCTCCTATAATACACACACACACACACACACACACACACACACACACACACACACATATATATATATATATATATATATATATATATATATATATATATATATATATAACAAATTCTTACAACATTGTTATCCACTGTAAAATCTTTTTCAGTTTGGTATGTGATTTGGTTTTAGTGGCGTACATAAAACCGTGGAATGCAGATTTCGGCTTTTACGAGTCATTACACAAAAACTATGAGAGATAAAACTTTCCTATATGAAAAAATTTATTCACAATTTATCTCTTAAGTGAGAAAAAATATCTGGTAAAAATATATAAATTGAAATGTGACGAATATCGATGTATGCCACACCTTTAAGAGGCCTCTGTACCTAACCCTTAAGGCTTTGCTCAGCGAAGCGGCAGAGGCGAAGACAGCGACCAAGGACGTCACGAAGGGCGACGAAATGACAAGGAGCGTCTCGGGAGTAGCCCGTAAATAAGCAAGCTGCAACGGTGAATGAGTGAGGAGATAGCGGCAAAGAGAATTATGTCAAGAGTGTGCAATACATTGTCTGGGACTGATGCTTAGTATATGTTTTAATATGTGAAATCTGGCAAGTAACTTTTCAAATATTAACAGGCGTAATTGGGAACACAGAAAAAGAAGATGACGATACTATACTTATAAAATAAAATACTTTTTAAATGTAGGCACAAGGTAGGCCTGCATTACGAATTATTCATAATGCGTGAACACAATTACGTTCACAACAGTAATGTTTGAAGCTTTTTAAGCAATGACTGTTACTATATTTTACTACCTGCCGTAATTAATGTAAGAAAAACATTTTATTATTTAAATAGCAATTAAAATCTGAAATTAATTTTCGAACCAAAGGTGTCGACTAACATTGTACCAAACATCTACAACAATAAAATATGTTATGATATCCTGACTGTAAAATTTTGATGATACTATGCGAGTATAAGTAAAATAGGTATTTCCAAATGTATGCAAAATTTAGAGGGCTTAGTGAAATATTTGGTTCGTTATCTAACGGTAACAATAATTTAACAAATCCTCCATCATTATAGAACCTGCCAACAACTTGTGGGATTATAGCAAACAAATTGATGTATCTTACAACTTTCAGGAGACTCGCGGTTGTCTAGGTTGGATTTTAGCAAGTGGGAATCGTGTTGGACGATGCCGCTGGGCAACAGGTTTTCTCGGGGATCTCCAGATTCCCCCATGCACTCATTCCGGTGCTGCGCCATACTCACGTCATATCACACCTCACCAGCGCCAAGGACCTAGATGTTAAGTGGGGACCAAAATCTCTTCATTTTACAGCTTTAAATATTTAAATGTTTTCCAAATTATTTTACTTTCTTTTTCATCAAAATATTTCCATTGTCACTTTGTTAAATGTTATAACTAGAGACGGGAAAAATTCGCGGGTTCACTGACATGCAGGCTAGCCTCCAAGAACATCTATGTATTCAAGCAGACAACAGCATTTCGTTGGCTGTTCGATGACGCAGTGATATGGGCCTGCATTTAGTTGCTTCTGTAATATTGGCTAAGCGACTTACAGAAAGTGTCATATGAGTCACGGGCCAATTGCGAAAGTGTCACGAATATATAATTTCTGGAATTCTATCTTGAGGCCAAAAGAAAACGCGAATTGTTCAGGTATCTAGTTATAACAAGTCCAAAATAATGTCGAGGATCGACGATATAGTACTTTCGTTACATCATTGGCACCGTGTGGTGCCTGAGTATGTGTCGGTGATGGTGGCGCGAAGCGGGACTTAAATGAACTACTGTCTTGCTCGTGACGGAATTCTCTTTGCTCTACTTTAACTTAGAGTGATATATTTTGACCTCTCTACTCTTATTTTCTTTCCGCCCACGCATACGGGCCAAAAACTTTTATTATGTGAGTGGACATTGCTACTGTGGGCTTCACATAGGTACACTATGAGGTGAGCACTAAAGATTTTACATTTGAAAAGAAATCACTAGCGTTTGTTATTGCACTTAATTTAACACTTACGATAGTTTCATTACAACTTTCATGGCTGGCAGAAAATTACCTAATGTAGTTCACGTGTTTTACTTATGCAGATACTAAAATGATTAACTTGAAATTGACATATGTGTACTTTATGTGACTCATAAAATTTGATGGATCAAACCATGTCAATTCCTTCAGATCGCACAGCTTGACTTCGAAGCGCAAACATCAAGAAACGATCAGTAATAGGATAGACGCTGTAATGTTTATATATATATATATATTTTTATAATATATGTGATATTAAATGAATACCCTTGTGTGAATGTGTTGTAGTGCGTGTGAGATTTTTCTGTGATAACATATTACACTGGTAAAATACAGAACACTGATAAAACTTATCTACACAGATAACACGTATTTGGAAATAGCAAAGAAAAAAATATTAATTTAAAATAAAAATGAATTTAGCGGAAAATAGAAGCTATTCCCTACACTGTAAAGAAAATTAGTGAAATTTGCCAGTAAGCACTGCTCTCAACCAGATACAACATAACATATTCACAGCACTCACAAAAGCTTAAAATGATATCAGATTTGGAGAAATTGTAGTTAAAGTTATATTGAGGGAAAATCTGTAATTTAATACAGCTATTAGATTTAAATTTGCTTAGTCGGTAAAATTTAAGACTATGAAATTATCTCATAACTCTGGTTTGGCCTAGGTTCTCCTAAATTAATTTCCAAAAATGTAGAAAAATTACTATATCACTTTGAACGTTATTAAATCTTGTTGGAGTCTAAATCAATAAAATTTAAGAAGTTTACACTGAAAATAGTTCATAGAATTTAGAGTAAGGCTCGTAAGCGTCTGTCTTACGTGTCAGTCCTCGTAGTCTTCAAGTTCACTCAGAAGCTAAATTCGAATTTATATTATATTGCCTCTTCTGAAACTGAAAAACTTTTAGCGCGACTTCTTGGACCTAGGATCCGCTCCAACTGATCTTTAAACTTACGATAACGGCAGGATCGGCGTCTTAGCAGAGAAGCCTGCCACGGGACGATATGACCTAGGAGCTTCCAAGAAGAAGTGACCCTTACTTAAACCTTGGTTAAGGCACTCGCAAAAGCATAGTTTTTTACTAAGAGAAACGAAACATTTAGTACAGTTACTGATCACAGTAACCAAGGTTTTCGTTAAGGCGCGGTTTACCGCAATTTTCATCACCATTATTTTATTTTTTATTTGCACCATATATATTTTTTTATTATTTGAGACACAAAATGTGACTAAATTTGGCTCTTGTGAAATTTTTTTATCTGTCATAGTTTTCGCGGAATGGCTTGTTTCATATTTTGCATGTTTCCGTTTTAACGACTACACTAAAACCAACTGACATACCAAACTAAAAAAAAATCACAGTGGATGAAGAGATTGTAGACTACAACGACATGCCCATAAAAATAAACAATAAAAAATATTTGAATTAAAAAAAATGCTAAAACTCAAATTTAAAATTTAAAAAATTATATATTTTTTTTAAATACAAATATTTTTCTTAAATTTTATGAGCATTACATTGTAGCCTGCCATGTCTTTATACACTGTGATTTTTTTTTTAGTTTGGTATATCAGTTAGTTTTAATGTGGCTGTTAAAACGGAAACATGCAAAATATGACTTAAACAAATCATTACGCGAAAACTATGACAGAAAAAAAATTTCATAAGAGTCAAACTTAGTCACATTTTGTGTCTAAAATAAAAAAAAAAATAATTGTGATTGAAAATTGCGGTTGACCGCACCCTTAATTTCTGTGCCTCATAGCACCTGGTAAATACATAAACACAAAACCAATATTACTTGAAATATTTAAAATTGGACTTATTAAAATTTGACAATTCTTTTACTGAAAATTATGACTTTAAATATAATTTAACATCAATCACAAAGTAAATTAATAAAGTTCGTAAAATAAATAAATTATATAAATTATAAAATATTTAAATTATAAAAAAATATTAATTAAATTTAGGTGGACTACTTTAGACATACTGCAACGCTTTCTGTTGTTAGGTATTGCTCGAGCAGTCGATCTGCGTTCATCGCCGCAGATTTCATAGTTTACGCAAGATAAAGTGTGAGAGTGCTTCGTTACTAAAATAAGTAACACATCATATGTTGTACGATGAAATGTTTGTTAGTTTAATCACACATGCAGAAGAAACAGGAAACAGTGTATGTTGATACAATTGTGAAATTGCGGTATATAATATGATATGTATTATGTATAATATATATTATATATAACATGTATTAAAATATTATATCTGTAGTGAACTGTTACGTTTTATGACTGCTAGATATTTGTTTTTAATTATATATTAATCAGTTAGTCGTTACATTTTTGTCTTCAGAATGACATTACGGTTCCTTAGTACGAATTAATTTTAAAATTTGTGCGTGTGGAATTATTATAAGTAGCAAGACAATAGCAAAATTTTTTAATGTGGTAAAGAACATTCTTACCACATTTGTTTAAATGTTGGGTAATTTAATAAAACTTGTTGTAGGCCTAAAGCTTATCTTATAACCAAACTAAATACGACAATCTTAATTATTTTTTGACTATACGAGAATATAAAAAAATATTTTTCTTAATTTACGGAAGTTTCAGAAATGCATTTATAGGTTACGGAAAGTTTGAAATGTCTTTAATTGGAAACATTTATAAGACATTCGCTTATCACTGCTACAAAATTATGTCTCCATTTACACGAGTTAAACTTAAATATAGAGGTTTTGCATACGAAATTGTTTATATATTGTCTACGAACCGTGTAAAACGTATCCGAAAGGAAACTAAAATGAAGTGCAGTGTTTATATTTGTAAGCCTGCGTGCAGGATTTAATATTATATGTACGTATATTTGTTGGCATTTTTAACAACACACAACTCTCGATAGCTGTCACTGACCTCTTGTATATTTAATGATTAGGTATTGTAGATAACTTTCTTTGGAATAGTGTAATGTAGACCCAACAATTTACAGATTATGTAAACAAAAGAACTCCACAATGTTTACATTTGCATGCAGCGGAAAGATACGAAATGACTGAAAATAGAAATTCAGCATGACTCTTTTGATAGATAAATACATCCAGAACGGACTATATTCTTCTATTTATCATACTTGCACACTAGTGTCAGATGTAAGTAAGCATTGTCCGTTGTTGAGCAGTTGGAGACTAGTCCCAGATGACTTGAAAGGCCAATGTAGTCATGAATAGTTAGTATAAGATTAAGCCTTAAGGATTTCTAATTTTTTTGTTTCGGTTGCCGTCTTCAAAAATAATGTATTAGGTCAAACATTTGCGGTCATGTGATTGGTTTATGTCAACTTGTTTCTGTGTGTTTCTTTTGAAGTTTGCAATCTGCACGTTGTTGACCCGTTTATCAACGAGGGCAAACGTAATTTGCGGTACATGTCGTCAACGATGAAAACCTGTAATAACGAAATTTCCCGATAGTTGGATTTAACTGTTTTGGAATTGCCTTGATCCCGGCATCTGGGGCTAGTGTACGTGACATTTCATTATGTGTATGTGGAACTTTAGTAATTTTAACGTCGTATTGTTTTAAGATTAAATCACCATTTGTTCAATATTTGTGTCAAATGCACATTGTGCTCTTTGTTGAGTTTCACCCTACTTGCCTGAAGTGAATGTGTTTACAGCACTGTAATGTGTATCTTTGTTGCGCTGTAAGCAAGCACAGTTATCACACTACACATTGTACACACATAATGAGTTATTACTTTACCCTGATTGTTTTCAGTCCATTAGGTCTGCTTGTATGAATATTAATTCGAAATTTAATGTGGTATCGTGCATATATCTCTGTGCCGAAATATAATTTTACTGTCAGGAATTTTGTTATCTTTGTTCATTTTGTTTAAATGTTAATTTCAAAGTATAGCTCATAATTTTCTTTCAAGAGTTTAGTAATACATAACAATGTATTTTTTCATGTGTGGAATATCGAATGAAAATTACAATGTCACAGTCTAGACCTTAAGGAATATTTAAACAGAAGTCATATTTAATTCCTCCGAATCTCATAACAGTGTGTTAACAGAACAAGTATTTGTAGAATAACATTAGTTTCAGCAAGCAATTTTTGAAGTACAATTTTAAAATTATTTATAAAAATCAAGTATTTTGTGTAACGTAAAATTTTTATTTATTAACAACTCATCGGTTTCATTGTAAATGCTCACGTTTTATTACAAGCACTTCCGGGTTATACGTTTCCGTGAAGTTTAAATTAAGGAATCTGCCTTTGCTTATAATGTATTTATGTGTTGTAATGTTGTGCTTCCTTCACTAGGAAGGAGTTGAGATGCCACGGTAGGCGTAGTATCTAGAGCACTTTCCTCCCACCAAGGTGATCCGGTTTTGATTCCCAGCGGGGTCGGGCTCCGGATTTTGGCGTGTGAAAAACGTACCCGACCACGCCACTAGTCAGTGGGTTTTGTAGGGGATATCCAGTTTCTCCGCCTTATCAATCCAGCGCTGTTCAATGTTCACATAATGTCATTCCCTCCCCAACTAGCTTTATAAATCCTGATGTTAAATGCTGACAAATATATATTTTTCGATTCTAAAAAAAAGGATACATGTTATAAATAAAAATGAATAATATTATTGCCAGAGTACAAATGTGTAAGAACCCATATACAACCCCCTTTCCCTATCTCTCTAGCGCGATTCTTATACGACTCCATAGACCCATAAACGTTTCATTATATTTTTGTTCCTTTTTTACTTATCATCTTTACTTATTCGTAACTGTACTCAAGGAAAAATAAATGTATTAAAACACAGTTTGTTTAAGGTTTTGCATACTCTCCAATTTACAATTTAGAAAGCAATATCAACGTTATCAGAGCCAGGGGAAGTCCTTATATATCGTCATTTCTCCCCAAACAGCTGGAATACTTCGAGCACAAGGACTCGACCGCTTACGAATGATATTTTAGTGCTGGTTCTTACGAACGAACCAGTTCCAAAGTTACTTTCTGTATTCCGTCGAGCTCAATTTTCTCCCGCCTATTTCACGCCTCAGCTCGCCGCGTGCACCAGATCTTAGTGGAGTGGAACTTGATTAATCCCTGCGCGCTACCTGCTAAAAGTAATTAATGGCGGGGAAATTTTGCGTTCCCGCAAACAGGGTCGGCGGGGAGCCGCGTGATAAATCATCAGCGCAGTGTACCGCATTATGTGTGAGATGCGGCTAAGTTTTAATCACATCAACAGCTTCTGCTGTGCGTAAGATTCCTGTGGCTGGCAAAAGAGAAGAAATACCAAGTTTCCACACAGTAAGCCGAAATAGCAGTTTGCTTCATTCTACCTTTACTTACCGCGTTTGACGCCAGCTATTAGTTAATTGGCCGGCGCGTTTACGCCTATGTTCATCAGCTTAATGATCGTGATGGAAGGCATGGATAAAAAGTTATGAACTAAAAATTCTAGTCGTAATAGAAAAATTAGAAGAATAATTTAAGGAAAGAACCTCTAAAAATATGCCTAATACGTGGTTTTGTCACCATATGTTTGTATATTAGCAAGTACATCGCTTGTAAATTAAAAGGCTGGATTTACTAGACGTTAAATAACATGTTTTATAAATTTTATTAAGCTATTACTGAAATGCAATTTTTCTGTCTGCTCAATGGACTTTGTTTCCTTTACATCGGAGTGTATTGTGACGAGTACATAATACATTTATGAAAAAGAACTTGAACGGTTTATACAGACCAAATAACAGTTTTCCACTGTACATTGATGAAAAACACAATAAACTCTAAATAATTTAACTTCTAATCTAAGGTAATTATAGTTATAGTTTTAAAACGTTACTTGCGATATAAAACACGTTTCAGATATTTTGTAATTAGTAAAATTGTCAACATAACCGGGTAAAATTAGACACTTTAAATATTTGGGTTTCGAATATAGCAAGAATGGTTTCGTTTTTCTGTACATTACCCATTACAAAATTCATATTTTATTAAAACAAGCTAAGAAGTTATTCAGTAAAAGAATAATTACTAAACTAACACCTGTAGAAGTTAAACTTTCGAAGAGACAAATTACTTCGGTATGTATCATAACTTTTTTCAATATTTCGGTTTAAAACTTAATTAAGAATTTTTTCAAGCGCTGTAGCTACTTAAAGCGTTATTGAAGTTATGTGATACTACATGTATATTTGTATTAAAATATATTTATTAAGATTATTCTAACGTAATTCTACAATTACGTATTAATAAGTGGTTTTTATAATGACATAAAACATCGAATATAATGTACCATAGTTGTAAAACGTGGCTTAGATCGCATTAAATAAGGGTATTTTGTTTGGCTCCATATTATTGGGTTTCAATGAATCATATGTTCCCTTTCGATTGCTTCTCGTTTTAGGATCGAGCATACTTCTAAATTATTTACGTTTAATTTGACGATGTATTATTTTCTGAGAGACAATATAGACATATTTATAAATGAGTAGAGTCATTACGAGTGCCATGAATAGACTGGGAAAATAAAAGAATAAAGGATTCATGTTAAACATGGAAAGCAGTGTCCGAAATATGAAAAATTTGATAAATAATGTTATGTTGATTGAATTAGGCTATCTTGGCGAGTGTTAATATTTCATTCAAAAGTTACTATAAAACCCGAGAAGTAAGTCGAATTATTTTCACTATTTGATTTTTTTTTACGTAAACGTCTAGATATTTCCAACAGAGAAACCCTTGACTTTCTTGAACTTGTGAACCGGTATCAGATATTATATATCAAACTATCAAAGGAAAGGAATTTTTATTTTGAGAAGACAAGCAATGGTTCACTAACCACACTTTATATCACGAGGGCGACTTCCAAAAAAACCGCAAAAAAACATATTTTAATAATTTCCTTCTCATTGTCTTAAGAAATTATTTCGGATTGTTTTGAATAAAAATACTTCCTTGTACATGTATGGACGATAAATAAGCATTTGTAAATACGTGGCATCAAACATACTGTAATACAAAAATATATCTCCAACTATACTATTGATTTTTTCTTACAACAAAATTACACATTTTAAGAAGAGGTTTCTGAGTACTCCTGACTAAAAAAAATTAAAATTAAGTTTTTTTACTGCACTACATTAAAATGATTTACTGTGCCTATCCTACTCAAAATGAAAATGTGAATGCAAAATAGTAACTACAGATTTCAGAAATTAAACGATTGGGAAGTAAGAATGGGAAATTCATTGGTACATTTTAAATTTCTTAATATCTTAGGTTTCAATTATTGATTTAAATTTTCATACGTATTATGCAGTCTAACATTCTGTCTGTGGTCGTAGACGAGTGAGATTTCGTTATTTAATGATGTCATGTGTGCTGGACTGATTTTAAACCCCTCAATAAACGTTTTGCATCGCCACCACATCTAGGATCTAACTTACATACATTTCTGATGAATACACTTCTTTAAATCTGGGTGAAAATTAATCTTTACCTTTTGTTTTCCTACAGTATATATATTTATTTGAGTCACAACCAATTGTCGGAATCCCCGGCGGTGTTAAACGTTTTGTGTTGCATAGTTTAGTAGAAATTAAATATTAAATTTTAAAACATATTAAATTTTTTTATCATGCCGTAGCAATTATTTTATTTTTTTAATTTGCAAAGCCAGCTATGTATGGTTTTAATAATTTAAAAAATCGAATTTAACTGCACTTCCATTGCTATAAAGTGACATTTTCAAAGTTATATCACAGAATATAATTAATCCCTTATGACACGCCATAATTAATATCATTTACGACCGCTGTGGGCCACGGTGGCCATGTCGTCAGACCAATCCCCTCCCTCCAAAGTGATCCGAGTGCGATTCGCGGCGGGGTCGTGCCGGACGATGGCTGACCAAAATCTCTCTCTACTACAACTGTGCCCACGGGATGTCATAAATACTTTATGACAGAACTGAAGTTCTACGGAGCCTCACACAGACAGACCTATAGGCGCCGTGCACGGGTCTGTAAATCGTACTGGTAGCTCCGCGCAGTGTGCCGCCTGCGAAACAATTGCGGGGTGGTGCATCTTACCCGTCGCGTCGCCCCGGCCGCCTAACTTCGCTTGTCGTTATTGCTCTGTCACGCACACTTATTATTTTTTTTTTTACTAAACATGTGTGATATTGAATTGACGTGCGGTTTTTTGCCTGTTAAAAGTATAATTACAAATGAAAAGTCATTATTAAAAGAAAAAATCATTCTATAAGTGGTCACGTAAATAATGTGATAGAAGTGAAGAGATACGATGATTCGTTAGTAACAGCAAACTTGATTCGACAAAAGTCTGTTACTCCTGTACCTTACACAGTTACAATTAAGGTATGTTTTATTTGTATGTCAAAGCTATCTGCTCTGCAATATTCTATTATTTCTCACATTAATAATAATTTTTATAATAATTTTTATACAGATTGACGGTGAAATAAATATTGCTACTAGCACATGTCATTGCCCAGCAGGACTTAGAAACACCTGTAAACACCTAACTACGGTAGTTTATAATCTTAACAATGAACAATGAACAAACTCTCTCAAAGACAGATATTCGCCAAACCAGGGAATCTTGGTGGGGGGGGGGTGGAAGTTAAAGTAGAGCTGCCAAACAAAAATATGCGAAAGGGAAGAAAATATGTGAATTATTTCCGAAGAAAGAACTAAGGTAAATATGTATGCTGCCATATCATGTCCTTTGTGACAAATACTTAAAGTAGGAAATTGAGCTGAAGTAGAACATGGGTGTAAAACCGTTATTGATTATTTGTTAAAATCATTGGAAAGTTTAGTTTTGCTAAAAGAATGTGGCAGTGTTACTTCAGAATTCTTACGAAATCAGTGTAACTGCTTGTTAGTAGAAACAGCTTTCAGGCCGTTACAGGAGGAGGAACAAACATTTTACGAAAATAACGCGTGTGTTAGTGATAACAAAGCACTTCAAATATCTCTTAAAATATAGGCAAGCAGAATTTCCTGAATGGTTCAGTGAAAGACAGTTCCGCATTTCGGCCAGCAGCAGGGTTCACAAAATTAAAGTGATAAAAGAAAATTCTGTCTCATTAGCGACTTCTCTTGTAGCCGATTAGTATAAAATTTTAGTAGGTGTTGTCACAATAAATGTTCAATACGGGAAAGGTATGGAACCTGAGGCCATAAAAAATTATGAACTAGCGTACCATACTAAAGTTGAACGCTGTGGTTTATTAGTTCATAAAATTCAGCCTTGGCTCTGTGGAAGTCCAGATGTCGTTGTTGTTAAGGAAGGAAAAGCTGAAATGATTTTAGAAGTGAAGTGTCCTATTTCATGTAAGGACAAATGCATAGTAGATAAAGAAGGAAATGGTAATGTAAAATATTTATTTCTTGATGACAGAAAAAAATTTTAATTTGAAAATAAGTCATAGGTATTACACTCAGTGCCAGACGTTAATATATGTAACAGGTATTAACATATGAGACTTATATATTTACAGTAAAACACAACAGGTATGCATAACGATGGAAAAGGACACTGGAGTATCTTAAAACTTGCAACAATAGAGTAGGACGATTTTATTTTTCTTACTATTTACCAAAACTTGTTTCAACACATGCCAGTGAATATATTTACTGAACATAAAAAACAAAGTTTACTGATGATGACATGAATCTTGAACATCATATTCTTTCTCAGTTATAATGCTGTCCTCTTATATCAAATGTTGTATAGGTCTACGTATGTAAATGCTTGTAAAGTGTACAACAATGTGTAAATCAAATGCTAGTAAATGTCATGACACGAGTTTTGTAAAAAATCTATAATTTCCCTTCTCGAAATATGGGAGACTGCAAATTGACTAAAACTCAGCACGTGTGAACACTATCATCAATATATGGAAGCAGTTATACGCAGAGTTTCCGTAAAATATTATATGTTTTAATTCGCTGAATGCACCATTCTAGGCGAATTCGAGCACTGGCAATGCTGCATGTTGTTTCCACCTCTTCTGCTGTCACCTTACCATCATGCATATATGGTGGAGTAACAACAATAACACCATTGTCGGAAATGCTTGTTTTTATTCCTGGAAAACCTTTATATAGCAATTACCACGTCGCGACTTTCAGCAAGTCACTATCGCTTGTGATAAATATGTCACTTTTTCTTCCACCATAGCATTTTTATTTGAATATCACCATTCCATTTGGAGAAATTTCTATCAATAATTTTATTGAGTAAGTACCTTTGTAATTAGAGTAAAGAAACAATCTTTGATAGATTTTAGGCGACAGTTAAATTTTCACTGTAACAGTCAATTATCACTCTGCATTTCGGAACTTATTTTTAAATGTAACAGGCATTGTTTCATCAACACTTTCCTTGCTAGGCCAAAACACAAAGTTTGACATTTTCGATGCTAGCTAGTTGTGGTAAATAAACGTGATATTGTTGTGCGGAACCCTAAACATTTCTCTCACAGCAGAATGTAATAATCCTGTTTAATTTATATTAAATACATTAACAAGCGATTTTATTTATTATTCTTACCGAAAGAAGATGTGTCAGAACATATAAATTATAACAACAGATTAAAAACCGCAAATGTCCCTCACGCTAAGTCTTTCAGCTCAGTCTCATCTGATATTGAAGAATATCCTCGGAAACATGGAATTTTATTCAAAACGTCACTTATTCCCGTACTTTTGTCATGACATTTAAGATACGATTTCACTTCTTCATGCAGTATAATAGGGGCTTGAGTGGATAATTCGCACCCACTAATTGTGCAACAAAAGGCAAAGGCACAGAAGATAGTTTCATTTAGGCCTACATCTGACTGAATTGCAACTTCATGTTTATTAACAACACTTTCTGAACATGCATCCTCTGCAGTACTTATGTTTTAACGCTTTCTTCTTTTTGTGGCACGTTCATACCTCTCTAATGCTTGAGATGAACCAGCCTTCTTTTTGTAATCTTTTGTAAATAAACTTGGGACGTAAGCTGGATTCTGAGGGTGCCCCGACCTTTTGTTTCCAATGAAATGGACGCTTCGTATTCTTGATGATGATGTTGGTTCCCAAGAGGAACAATCGGTGCTAAATAAAATCATTATCGTTTAAAGTAATTAATAAATGAGTATATTTATTAAGTAATATATTATTTAACCTTCATGTAACAGTGACATTTTGCAATTATGTAGACCACGATTAGAAATAACCGAATTTTTTAACTTAAATACAAAATAAATTTTATACGTAATTTTGTGTAACCTTATGTTGTATGCTTTTTGCCTTATGTTAGGATTTCACAGATTTATGAGTTATGCATTGCTACTTACATTCTTCTGTGCACTGCTCGGATCCACAACTTACGTCGTTCCGCTTATGTTTTCCGTGTTGGGATTGAATAAAAATTAACGTCTGCTGTGATGTACCCTTAAGTGTTACAACAATCTACATTTACATTCGCTTTTTACAGCTATCCATGTTAAATGGTTGCTTCTCGATATCTCACGACGCGCAGTGCGTCTCACACCTCACTAGTTATCATTGTGTAAGGTGGCCTACCACTCATTATTGTAAAAAAAAAAAGTCATACAACAGTTAGTATTAACATCAAAATGTCACAATTATTAATTTTACGTTACTTATAATAATTTAGTTTTTCGTGGAATGACAAATATTAGACAGTGAATACATTTGGTTTGTTTTACTTTATCTAATTTTTAAATTTGTTAACATTTGAAATCCTGTTTTCTTCAAAATCAAAGTGCTTATAGAAAAAAAGAAGCTTTTTTACGAATTTGTTTATGTAAATAAATTCAAAATTATGTGTAGATGGTTTGCCAGGACTCTAATTAATGTTAGTATATCAGGGCAACGTCAAGTGTGCACGATGATACTGCTTAACACGTTAATATCTTGCTACATCACGTGAAAACCGTTTAACTTAGGAGCGATTTGTTTGCAGGATATTACATTCCACGTTTCCTTTTAGCGTAAATGGTAGTAAATGGTGTGTAGTACTTAATGTAATATTTAAGTTGGACAATTTCATCTTACGATAAAAATTTAGAAACCTAAGATGGTGTTTTCGTGTACTGCTGATTGCAGAGTATCCGTTATTCCAGATAGGACTTAACCTTAAAACCTTAAAATATGTGACACAAGATTTCTATATTATTTTGTTCAGAACATATGGGTTTTAAAAACTGATACAATAAACGAACTATATAAAATCACTCTTTTAACTTGGCTATAAATTACAGTCTACGAAATTACGTACGTATTTGTAGGTTTATATGTTTTACAAAATTTCTGGAACATATCACCAGAAATTATAGATTTTCACTCTTCTTTATATTTTACTTAAAAATATAGTTATTGTGCTGGTATAATAACTTCGTTGGATTTTAAATTAGTTCGCTTCAAGTTTGTTAACAAACATGAATTTTTCAATAATTGTATAGAGTCTGCACTTGTATACAAGGTTGCGATGACAAATCTTAATTCAGCTGCACAATATTGGATTACTGGGTGCGTGTTGACAAGGATTATACTAACGGATAACTTCAGGTCCTACCTCAACATTTATGAAACCAAAGTGTTACTGTTAAACCTATATTTTCACAATTTATGTGTCACAACATTAAGCAGTATGGAAAATACGTGACATCTACTAATTCATTATTCCATGCTGGGGCTGTATTAGATATATTGCTAGTACCATAAAGCTGCTAAAAGCATCAGCTCGTATTCAATTCAAACTTCCCATGCAATCTTCCGTGCTTTTTATGCGAAGCACGCGAATAAGCCAGCTCCACTCAAGTTAGAGTAGTTTCGGATGCACAAAGGATGTACAACCCTTGCCTTGACACTCTCTGAAGTAAAAGGAAATCACAGGTTCTGCACAGAAGACGTAAATCTACTAGTAGCAGCGCGTCCAAAATGTTGTTCATGAAGAAAGCTCAGCTACTTTCTGATGCTGGCAAGGAACGTAGATATAGGCTCTAAATATATTATTTTATTTGTCCTTTCATAATTTCCTAAATTGATGGTTTTGTAAAAATTAGTAAACGACTGCATATTTGTTGGAATTATAACATGTCATTTTATTATAAATTGCAAATAATTACGATCTCTCTTATGGTTTCCTGTTTTTGTGATACTAACAAATATCTACATAGGTACTAATTTGTACATTATAATTGAGGTATTTTTGGCTTATCTACGACAAATATTTTTCACCGAATTCTTTCACACAGTTCTTAAAAATAAATTTAGTTCTTGAACATTTGATTAAAGAAATTTACTTACAATAAATTCCGAATAACAATGCGCCACGTGACATTCAATTAATAGTAACTCGCAGACTACCATTATGGAAAATAAAAATTGTATAAAAGTGTTCGAAAGTCACACATGTACCTAATGTCACGCCCGTTTACATTATATATATATATATATATATATATATATATATATATATATATATATATATATATATATAACCCTAACTGACGTATGAAACTGCAGCCCAAACCGCTGGATCTACAAATGAGAACATTTGTGAGTGAGTTCACTTTAGGTCGTAGGCAAGTATTAGAACGGGATATTTCGAAATTCGCTCCTAAGAGGAATGGGGGGACGGGGTGAAGTGTGTTTCATATTATTCGTCTACATAGCTCGATTCCAACGGCCTATCGTAGTGACTTTTACTTTAATGGATGAATGAAAAAAACGCACATTAGACAATTAAAAGTTGTGCTGATGCGAATATCCAAATCAGTTTTTGGATATTTCGAAATTAGACTTCCAGAGACTAAAAATAAGGAAAATATGTTTTTCTAATCGTCTGTATAACTGGAACCAAATGGGCTATCGCCATGATTTTTATTTTAATTAGATACTTATACAAATATATGTATAATACAGGACTTCAAGATACTTCGAAAGTATTTATTTCAAGAGGTAAAAAGACGCTTCATGTTATTTCGATTACTCTTTCAAAACTATCGAATTTGACACCTAAGGAGATGAAAAGTAATGAAACGGAATATAGGGTGTTTTCAATTAATCGTCTACATATTTTTAAATAACCGGGCTATCATAAAGGATTCCACTTAAATGAGACGTTCTTGCAATAATCTTAATTGTTTATAAAGTTTTTTTTTTTTTTTTTTTTTTTTTTTTTTTTTTTTTTTTTTTTTTTTTTTTTTTTTTTTTTTTTTTTTTTTTTTTTTTTTTTTTTCGAAATTTTTCGAATACTAAGGGGGTGAAAATACACTGAATATGATTTACACAAATCAACGAGTGACATTGAACCCGTCGGGGTATAGAGTTGTTTTTTGTTTAGTTATGATGAATACCTAAATGCTCATAAAATTATTTTAGTAGTTTTTAAAATCCTATTTCTTTGGGCTGTGGTGGAATGAAAAAAATATATAATTTAATTACTCGTCGATTACGCTTTGACTCAATAGGCTATCGTAGTGATTTTGACGTTAATTGGATACATATACAAATATATAACCTATGGTAGTAGAATTTTGAGAAATTCGATCACTGAAGAGGTGAAAAGACGAAATATTTGTTTTCATTTACAATTTTAAATACGAAAAATAATTATCTCATTTTTAAACTGAGAAAATATCTCTCAAATGCGCGAGTGTGGGGACAACGTCAACTATTCAAAGCAGACGATCCGAAAAAGCAAGTAGAGCCATTGAGAAGTATTTTATAGGGAAGTTAACGTTTTGCAATTGTATCGTTACATATGGGTATACAACCTCAATACGCCCAGTGACGGAATATTTTATTTATTTCTAAGGAACTTTCGAAGTTGTCTATTAAAAGCACAGTCATTAATGGTCGTACTCGAGATAAGTAAGTCATCATACCACGTGTGCTACTTATTCTATATTAATACTATCTAATATTCATTTATTTTTCTATAACTATAAATAAAGTCCGGGACAGTAATTAAGAGTGGCACGGATAGACTTAGGACAGTTTTAGCTAGGCCTACAGCTATAGCCTTCTCCAGAGTGAGCTCAATCTGCAGCATGATTATCCTAACACTTAACGGCCAAGCTATTAAGCTGAAGTACAAAGAGGTCCTTCAATTGAATAAATATACGCTATTACGAATAATAAACGTGGACAATGCCGTAGACGGTTTGCTAACTTATATCATATAAATTATAGTTAGTTGTTCGTCTTCTGTGTGGTTCTATTTCATTCATCCGATTGCGATGAAATTTCCTGCAAAATATTTGGGGGCGGATAGCAAAAAGAGGTAGACATACAGAAAGGGATAGCAAAAGAATTTAGCTAAAGAATAAACTTTTGTAAGTTGTGCGTGCGCCCGCAATGTTTCCTACAAATTTTACAAGGGACCAGAGGGGCAAACCAGAGTAGAGGGGCAGAACACAAACACGATCAGATGTTACACTCTAAGTGGACACAGTTAATTTATTGGTTTGATGCTACACGAACGCTAAAACAAAAAATAACGAATCATCGGGTGATTGAGTCAAATACTTACTGATCATGAACGAGCTCCGTCAATGTAGGTTAATTACCGAAAATCGTTATTTCAAATTTATCACATTTCACCTGTCTAACATCACTACGGATCATTTCCAGACTTCAATTGCTTTTCATAACTACTCGAAAAATATATTATTATACATAAAACTTTCAAGAGTTCCTATTGTATTTGCACGTGAAAAAATAGTAAAATTTTTACTATATCAGGATATTTAAATTTGCCTTTATGTTTAATTTGATTTGTCGGAGGATTCTTAAAAAAAAATTAAATTTTTTTGCAAATGGAAAATATTATCATAGTAAACCCTTCATAATATAATAGTATTAAGTTACATCAATTTAACATGACATTAAATTGTGATTTCCATAGACTATTACGTCAATAATTTAATTTGACAGGAAGTGACAAAAGAGATGCCTATGTGTCCCGGAGCCAAACATATGGAAATTAATGCAGTAACTAAATCGTTAAGCATACTAAATAATAGAAAAATAACAGTAGTTCGTAATTGAAATAATTATAGAAGGTGTCTAGATGGTCTACGATAGAGGTAAAAGTATAAATTCGATAATAAACCTGTTAATTAGTGTAAACATATACGTTGCTGTACAAACTATATACTTAACAGAATTATAACAAAAATTTAATAATTACTTTTAAAATGTTTTGATTAAATTTTATGTTTGAAGGAACAGTAAGTATTCGTGTAGTGATGGATGTCCGATGAGATAAGAGGGCAGTGTTTTGGTATGAGACCATGAAATATTCGCAGAAATAAAATATATATAGTTTTCTTTTATAAGTGGTGAATTTTTTAAATTATATATTGAGTAAATCAACACAACTCAGCACTATTGATGTCTGAGCTGGTTTAATGCTTCCACCAAATTGCGAACATATAAAAATATGTAATAAAACATGACATAATATTAATATTTATATTTTAATATGAAGAAGACAATCGAGTCTATACAATTTTATATAATTACATTTTAATACATTAAATTATAGTACTAAAAGGCATAGAAAAAAATCAAATTATTTAACAATATTATATTAAAGAAAATAGTTTCAGCTGTTGATTGTTGCTAAGATTCCAGCTGAGTTTTCATCCTCAATAAAATTCATGAGAACATATAATCATCCCTAAATATAATGACAATCAGAAATGTGTGTTGTAGGCATCAAGTAAGAACAATTCTATTTTTGAATAAATGCGGTCTAGAAAGTTTAAATTTTTTATGTTCTGGTTTCTTTTAGAAATGTTTCATATATATATATATATATATATATATATATATATATATATATATATATATATATATATATAAA
>PNEQ01013761.1:0-43346 GCA_003012365.1 Medauroidea extradentata | reverse complement strand
AATCCACTTCCTGGTGCTCGCTCCTTGAACGAGGTAGCGGCCCACTGTACTATCCTGGTGTTCGTTCCTTTAACGGGGTAGTGGCCCACTGTTCCATTCTGGTGCTCGCTCCTTTAACGATGTAGCTGCCCAATCCACTTCCTGGTGCTCGCTCCTTGAACGAGGTAGCGGCCCATTGTACTATCCTGGTACTCGCTCCTTTAACGAGGTAGTGGCCCACTGTATTCTGGTGCTCGCTCCTTTAACGAGGTAGCTGCCCAATCCACTTCCTGGTGCTCGCTCCTTGAACGAAGTAGCGGCCCACTCCTGTTCTGGTGCTCACTCCATTTAGGTGGTAGCAGCCCACTGTTTACTCCTCGATGCTCGCTCCATTTCGATGGTAGCAGCCCACTCTTTCCATCCCGGTGCTCGCTCTGTTTTGATGGTAGCGGCCCATTCCACTTCCTCCATCTGGAGATCCCTACCAGCACACAGACATCCTGAGGACGTCCGTAGGATGTGGGAACTGTCGTCCCTAGGACGTCCTAGGGAAGTTCATTTCAAGTCCTTTTTATGTAGGAAAAGTTCATGGAAAAGTACTACCTACGGACATCCCTAGGATGTCTGGTATACACATCCCTGGGACATCCCTAGGAGCTCCCTGGGATCTGTAATAAACACATCCCCAAGACATCCTCAGGAGCTCTCTGGGATCTGTATTAAATGCATCCCCAGGACATCCCTAGGAGCTCCCTGGGACCTGTATTATACACATCCCTGGGACATCCCTAGGAGCTCCCTGGGACCTGTATTAAACACGTCCCTGGGACATCCCTAGGAGCTCCCTGGGGCCTGTATTAAATGCATCCCTGGGACATCCCTAGGAGCTCCTTCCAGCACCAAAAGTATAAGTTTAGTATTCAACACAAAAGAAAACAAATGTATTTGTTTTGGTGATATGTAAACTTAGTATTTAACACACAGTCAAATACACATAGTTGTTAATGAAGCCTCTTAAAATCTTTTGAATAAACAATTCGTCTGTAATAACATTTTTTTAAATGCTTCAACTTCCAAAAGTCTATCAGTAATAATAAAATATGTGTCAAAATTAATAAATTTACCAATTTCTTAAGGCATATATAAATGTTATGAATTATCTACTAAATTATTTTGCAACAAACCTCATGTATATTTAAATAATATCATGAGCTATCTAGTGGTCATATTAGGAACTTGCCTAGAAATCCACTACGTCCGTGGGAGCTCCTGCTCGGATATCCCAGGGAGCACCTGCTCGGTCATCCCAGGGAGCTCCTGCTCGGACATCCCAGGGAGTTCCTCAGAGGAGCTCCGTGGGAGCTCCCTGTAAGGACATCCCTGGGAGCTTCCCAGATGAGGAATTTAGGATGACCCAAATTCATCTTCCAAGGAGCTTCCTGGGATGTGATGTACTTTTCGAGGAGGTACTTGGGACGTCGTAGGGACCAGGTTTTTCGGAGCTCTCGGACATCCGAAATATCCATCCTTAGGACATCCCGAGGATCGCATGTACCCGGATATCCTCAAAGGATGTCCCTAGGACATCCTGGGGACTTGCTGTGCTGGTAGGGATTCCACTCATATCCTGTGCTATACAGAAATTGTATATATGGTGTACTGGGTGACCGACAGCCCAGTTCCAAGTACTTTCAATAGGTGTTGTGGCGTGGACCAGCCCATAATAGGTTCTAACAATCATTCTCTCCAGACAGCAGCACACAGGGTACAGCCCGGCGGACGACCCCGACCCTGATGTTTCAAGAGTCTCGTGCTGGTCCGAGAATAACAGGAATTGGCCAGCTGATGCCCTTCCTAAATCTCAGAATCACCGCTCCGACAAACCCTGCGACGACCACGCGTGTCAAGTTCTGCCGAAAGGCATTTTGTGTGAGTCGTGGCAATTGTGACAGGTTGCGAGCGGTGCTCAAGAATATGCATATTTTAGTGATTGAATTGATATCGGATTCTGTGAACAGAGCATTTTAACACTCCTGTTCACAGAAGTGTTCAGAAACATGCAGCAAACAAGTTGAGGGTGTTTGCACGTTTCTGGCAACCGAGGTAAGAGGTATGTTACAGGGTTTGTTGACAGGATGTTTACCTTTGCCATTATTTCCTGTTTAATTTCGAATAAATCTGAAATAAAAAAAAACTTTATTAGGTGCATTATGGACAAGACTTAAGTTATTTCAAAATAAAATTATGTAATATGAACTTTTTATTTCACACAGTTTCATAATTCAATTTCTTTCTACAATTTAATACATTGTAAATGTACAGGAAAGTGACATTAGTCCATTTTCCAACACATATATTCGTGAAGAGTTATTTTGCCTTATAGGCTACAGTCCATATATATTCATTATAAGGCATCGGCAACAACATAATTTCGTGACTCCATGATGGTAGGCATTTATGTTCATTGAATTATTGCATTTTAGCGATCTCTCGTAAATGCAAACAGTTTCCGCAAACGATTGCTAACAGCTTGTGAACAGTTCAGCCGCTAAAATACGCCTAATGTTTCGGCGATATTGTTTGCAGCGAAGAGTACTGCGACGAGGGTGTTCCGGGACTTCAAACGGACCATCGTGGTGTTCCAAACTAAGACATTGGGTCCATCATTTGTAAGTGGTCAGAGAGACATTTTATGTACAGAGAATTTTTACAGAGTTCTGAGATTTTATTATTTAGATTTTATAGCCTTTATGAATATATAATAATTATTTGTTTTGTTTACTGTCAACATGTAACATACTGGTGACTTTAACAGTGACATTATTTAATAATGAATGAAAATAAGTGACATTACATCGATTTTGGTGTAGATAGTTGTAAATAAATTAGGTTTGCTTAGTTAATTTTCATTTATTTAAGCCAAGACCTTCATTCCTAAGCATACCACGCCCAACTTGTAATATAGACATTAGAAGTGGGATTGTGGCACTAATGTAAAATTAAATGAAAAAAAAAATAAAATTTAGTGAAGATAATTAAATATTTAGGCTAACTTGTAAGGTTAGCTAGGAAATTTTAGGTTAGAAGTATGCCTCAGTTATATGCTCAACAGTAGAATGACTGGAGAGCTGGAAAGACTGCGAGCACTGATAAAGGGATTTAGCAAGAAAATTGACTGTGTTATTGAAAACTTGGATAGGAAAATAGACAGTGTTAATGAGAATGTAGACAAGAAAATGGACAGTGTTAATGGAAATGTAGACAGGAAAATATACAGTGTTAATAAGAATGTAAACAAGAAAATGGAAGGAATCAGTGAGTTAGTGCATACAAAAATAGAGTATGAGGACGGACAAGAAAATTGAAAGTGTTTCTCAAATAGAAGGCCAAAAATTGACAAAGTCAACGAATTGGTGAACCACAAATTTGACAGTGTTAATGAGAATGTCGACAAGAAAATCGGTAACGTTAAAGATGATCTGCAGAAAGACATGAATGTCTTTAGGACGGAATGGGAGGAATGTCTACAATGACAGGCAGGTGGTCAGCTGTCGACGTGTCGGGATAGCAGCTCCATGAAGCCAGAACCGAGACACGAGGGTAGCAATGAAAAGTAAATACTCTGCAATGTATAATATCCATGGCACGAGTGTCACAGCACACAAAGACAGCTGGGGTTGGAAAGGGGGTTACAATCAACCTTGCCCCTTATGATGGCCAATCTCCATGGCATAAATATCAGCACCAATACGATATTGTCGTAACCCCTAATGGTTGGGTAGAAGAGCAGCATGCTTACTACTTGAAAGCGAGCACTGTTGAGAGGCCCTGTACTCAGTACACTTCAATCTCTGCGTGACCGACATCTGCTGGAAAATTCTACATTAGTTTCTGCCCTGGAGCTACGCTTCGTAGACTGCTATTGAAAAAAAAAAAAAAAAGCGCCACGTAAATTGGCATTTTAATATTAAAATAACCACTCATAGCAAGATATAATTTATCCTTACGATACTCTCAACCCCGCTCTTCCTTTTCTTTTGATACGTACTTACAATATTTTTATTCGGGGTGAAAAGTGTTTTGTATGCTATTCGTGGTATTTAAAATACAATACAGTGAAGTTACAGAGTTTTCGTGTCGGTACCATTTTATATTTTACCTTACAAATGTTTTTCAGTGTAATTGTTTCATGAGAGCACGACTCAAATGCTCTTACGCGCAACTTCGTTCCTATATAAAAAAATGCATGCGCTTGTTTCAGCATTTTGTGCTTCCTCGCGTATCACACGTATATTTTTATAACACATCCACTGTGGTAAATGTTGGACTTTAGTGACTCACTTTGGTTATTGATTACGTAATTGATGCCGCCTGTGTCAACAGGGATACCGGTTTATTTATATTTCTTTGCTTTCGTAGCTCCTACAGCGGTAACAGAAAATCGGCTGCTGTGAAGAGCAGCTGCTGTTTGTCAAAGTAAATCCAAAATTATTACTGTTTGATTTCAAACGAACCAAAAAGCAGACACGTTTTACGTTCCTTTTCTTACAGTGTGTAACCTCAACAATGCAGTTTTTAAGAACTGTGTTTTTAAGCTCGCAGTCAAAATAATATGTTTATGTACAGCAACGTTATCTCCGTGATTAATTTTATTACAGTTAGTTTTTTATAATGCGTTTACAACGTTTTTCATAACTATATCACGTAGACAACATAGGTCCTGTGAAATATACATGCTTCGATGTTGAATTTGCATCGATAAACAATACTTTATTCGATTCGACTGTTATGCAGGTGTATCTGTCAATTTGTGTTGACGCGATATGCCTTGAAAGTTGCGACATGCAAAATACCCCATCCAGAAATGTAAAGATAGCATAGCCACCCAAATAGTACTGAACCCCTATACAGTACTTACGTTAGATATAACATTAGGACTCATGTTATGTGTATTGTATAGACCTACATTCTGATTTGTCAAGTTAAGGGAATTATTTATTTTTACACCGGTGTGTAACCTGTGTGGGTGTGTAACAAAGCCTGCGCTTACATATGATCCCATTTAATTTTAATTATTAAAATATAAGCTGCATTGTATTTACATATTTTATCTGATAATCAGTCTGTTAGTAAATTTGATTTCAAGCGTTTGCAGTCGAAATGCGGAAGAACACAAATAAAACGTGCACATTGAAAGTAGGGGTACGACCTTTGTTTGATAGAATAAACTTACGGGTTCTAGTAAACACATCCATCTAACTAGACTGTGCACTCAATTCAGCAACATTCAATTTACACAAAAACACATTTTTATAAAAGCTAACTTACAAAACCTGCCAGTATATTAAGGTAAGCAAGTTACTTAACCGTCAAGAGTTTACATTGCGCCGACATACTCTTTAATCCAAGAGTTTATTAACATTATTATCTCTTTTTGTACCGTTTGCTTAACTTTAAAATTTTTTTTTTTCAGTTACACAGAAGAGAAATACGATCACTGTTTGAGTTTGATCGAACGTTAGTAAATATTATTTGAATTTGGTGATAAAAGGTTTTACTTGCCTTAAATAACCGAGTAAAATATTACTGTGATTTTTCTTATAGTTATGTCGTCATACGTATAAACAGAAAAATGAAATAAATAAACATTTAAATACAGCTTTGTAGAAGTATTGACTTGTGTTATTTTCCCCTGTTTCTCGGTAATGAAACACAAGTTACCGAAACTCCAGTTTCACATTATGGTGAAAACACTTTTGCCCAGACCTTGTTTTCCAAAGTTGGGTTTCACAAACTAAACTTTGGCGGTACAAACGTACTGTTCAGGAGGTTTACGTAAGCATCTCTCCCGTGGATGTCTGCTTGTAACGTATCCGTTCCTACACCATTCATCTGATTGCGATGAAGTTTGGTGAGTTGTTGTGTGAGAGCCCGCCAATATTTCTGTCAAAAATATGTATCAAAATATATGTATTACAGTGGAAGGCGGTGGAAAAAGCAAAACCTGCAAAGGAGGCAGAATGGAGTACCAAATAAATGTAGCGAAAAAATTGTATTTTCCAAGATGTTTCTAAAACAATCGTTAATGACCCTTCACATTATTTTGCACAATTCAGAACTTTATTATTTTTTTTAAGAAAATATATTTACAAACATAAGAAAATCACCGTAGTTTATTACTTTTATTTTATTATTCTCAATCCACTCTTACCTGAGTTTTAGAATAAATAAAGCAAGTGATAAACAAGTTCTTTGGCTGCCGACTGCCGTAAACTGTGGCATATATATATGTGTGTGTGTGTGTATGTTATATATATATATATATATATATATATATATATATATATATATATATTACTTAAAAAACATTACCGCAGATTATGTAATATACTGACACACACACACACATATATATATTATATATATACATATATATATATACATATATATATATATATATATATATATATATATATATATACATATATATATATGTGTGTGTGTCAGTATATTAAATAAACTGCGGTAATGTTTTTTAAGTAATAAATAACAATGAGTTACTTTAAAAATAAAAACAAAAAGAATGTGAATATAATTGGTGATTGACCAAATTTGATGTTACAATAAAAGATAGAATGTATCCCAAGAGGACTTAAAGTAAGTTTTTCTTATCGCTGGTTTTGTTGACAATTTTCTCAGCGTAGAGTACCGTGCCGAATTTCCTGTGAGTCAGTACCAGAATTTTTTAATCCTTTTCTTTAGTGTTGGCTTGAGAACTGCAACTAATTATTGAAATTGATATATTGTAATTGTAAACGAAATAAATATTTTTCCAAATTTTTATGTACTTTTCGCTTTTACATGTTTGTAAAATGTACGAAATTTTCACGCAGTATAGTTTTTATTATCTGTACGTAGTGTTTTTATGATATTAACTGTACACAGTTTTGTCAGTTGGAAATAGTACGTAGATGTGTGGTATAAATTAAGTCAATTAGCAACTGGAATGGTACAATGATAGGATGACGTTTGTTTGCTTCAGAATTCAGGTTAGAGCGAATGGCGAATCTCAGTGTTACAATTATTATTTACATGACATTTGAAGCTACATAAAGTTTTTATAAAAAAACTTTTATTAAAAATTTAATATATATATATCAAAGTTATTGAAAATAAAAAAAAAACATATTTTTACGAATTACTTAAGATGACTTGGTGTACTTAGACTGAACATTTGCACGTACTCTGCTTTACAGCCGATAAAAAATCATGGGATTATCTCATGTATTTTTTTTAAATTCGCATTAAATTGAAAACCACGCGAACAGAGTCGCGGGCAAAAGCTAGTTTTAAATACTATATTGAAAAAGAAACGAGGAACAGCAGTTGCGAGTGCTTTTCAGGTCCTCGTAAATGGGAAGGGAAGACAAATCCTTAACCGAAGAATATCGAAGTTTCCTTCTCCGACGGGCGAATTATGCAACGTAAAATACAATAAAATAAAAACGAAATTAAATTCTGTGTTTAAACTAACGCATGCATAAGCAAAAGTATTTTTGACATGCGTCATTGCAGCAAATGGTGTCACAGTAAAGCAGAGAATACACACAAACACACAAGTAAACAAACAAAAGGACTTTATTTCCGACTGGCAAACATAGTTTTGTCACAAGGAGACCATTGCGTTCGTCTGTGTTTTCATTGCATTACTGTCCACAGTTGCTGTGTTGTTTGCATTCTTTCGCTTTCCTCCAGGTGTCTGTGTTTCTGCTGTGTCGTCTACATCCAGCTTTTTTTGTGGTTCGTTTTGTTTTGTCTGTTTGTGGTTCCATTTATTCTTTTGTCTGTTGTTTCGAACTTACTAACGGCATTCATTTTGTGGAATAATCTGAGTTATTTATAAATTTTTTTCCTTTGTTTGTTTTTTGGTGCCAGGGTGCTCGTTTTTTTTTTTTTTACTAGTAACTCACTGACTGAATTCCTTGTGGAAATGTATATCGTTACCTTTATAGTGAAAGCCCGTATCTCCATATTATGAAGATTGGACATTCGAGCCCTTTTAAACCATCATAATAAGGTATTTACAAAGAAATATTGTTAAAAGTAGATATATAATATTTCGTTTATAATAATGTGCAAAATTATGTATTTTTTATCAGTGTGAGGGAAATGAAATAGTTTTTCTTTCCTTTTTCCTGAATAGATGCGAAATGGAGTTACGAGGTTTTACTATTAAGGTAACGATATGTTGACTTAAGTTTGCCAGTTGCAAACAATGTTCTTTTGTTTCTTTATTTGTCTGTTTGCGTGTATTCTCTGGTTTTCTGTGAGACACCATTTGCTGCAATGGCATACTTCTTTAGTTTGTAACTTGCCCCCATTGCAAGAATTGTTCGAAAATAACACTAACGCATATTATTAACACATATTTTATTTAGTATGTTAAAAAATTAAATATATAAGCAAAATTATATCAAGATCATGGGAACTCTGATACGTCTTTCCATTCATGATGCGTGTTATGACGATGATATAAGGGAGGGGGGAATTGTAGCCTTCGTTAGTATTAATCGTAATTATAAGTAAAGTATTTTCATATTTTAATTTTTAACTATACACAACGCACTTTTTGATTCCTTTTTACAACTTTTGGTTTCATTATATTTCTTGTTAAGTGTGTAATAACAAGAACGTGATGCAAGTAATTATTTAAGTAAATGTTGGTTATAATTTATATGCCTGTTATCTAACGGCGATGTGTTAGTACAGTAGAGTGCATAACAGAAAATAAGCTCGCTAACAAAGAGGTTGTATTACGTTACGTATTGAATAATTCAGTGTAAATTATCTCTACTTGGTCATACTTGTTTTTCTGACCGTCTCCCTTGGATGGCTTACAAAATCCCCCGTTGTAACTAGTTTATTGTATCTAGTAGACTGGGTATCAATTTTGTGGTACCCTATTTATGTAAACATTATTCTGAAACAAGCTAGACTTCCATATGTCAAATATGTAAATATAGAAAGTTAATGGCTAGTAAAATTACGTATCTTTCATCACTTTAGGGATTGTATTTTTCAAAAAAATTTTGAAATTACATTTTACATGTTTGAATAAGAATCCTTGAAGAGGAAATCAAAACTGCCTGTTGGGTTCAAGCTGCATCGACAGTAATTAAAAACATTTTCAGTCATTTACACTATTGAGGGGTCGAATTCTTTATAAAAAAAATTATTTACGGGTATTTACGTAATAATCACTCTGAAGTAAAAAGTATCTTAAGTCTTGAGGTGTTCGGTAGATACAGAAACGTTATCGAAAATACGGTAAGGGAGTTCTCAAGTGCGATAAAATCATAATTTTATGTTTATATGAAATTGTGTTAGTTTAGTAGACGATATTTGTGAGTAAAGTTGCCTCTTACGAAAAAAATTTAACTCGCATAGTTTTCTCATAAAGGTGCGTCTGCTGCCATGCAAATAGTGAAAACCAATTGAAGTACGTGAGATAAATAGTTCACAGTGAAATAACATGCCACGGGCTACGTAATAAACACTTTTAAAAATTCCCGTGAACCATTTTTATATTTAAAAAAATGCTGAATTTTCAACTTTTTTTCCCGTACTTAGCAATTTTTTAAAAAATTCAAAATATTCGTTATGGTCTTTTAAATACTTTATAACATAGCTCATAGGAAGTAATATGACAGTGATTAATTTTATTCAAGTAGGTCAGTTAGTTTTCACTATTTGCATAGCAGCAGAATAAGCAAATTTTGACTTTGTCGCACCGTTATGAGAAAACTATGAGAACTAACATGGTTTTGTAACAGGAAACGGCACTCACAAGCATCGTCTACAAAACTAACAATACAGTATTTCATACAGATATAAAATTATGATTTTATCGCACTTGAACACCCATAACATCTTTTCATACCCTATGAGCTGAATTTCGAACAGCCCTTAAAACACACATTTTAGACTATTTTAAGAGCATCCCACTGAAATATAAAAGAACATGACGATAACCCGTTGGGTTCCAGCTATATCGACGATTAATTGAAAACGTTTTTAGAAGAGCAGCTTTTCAGGATTTTTCTGACAGTGGTGTGTTTGAAAGCATGTCTAGATTGTTGCCCCTTGGAAGAGACAACATATCCTGAAGAAACCGAAACTATCATAAACTAACTTGACAAAACAACCTAACCTTACCTAGCGTAACGTAACCTTACCTAACGTAACGTAACCTAAACTAACTTAACAAACCTGAAGAGCTACCCTTCACAGTTACAACAATTCAGACAACCCTTCAAATGAACCACTGGCAGAAAAATCCTGGAGGGCTGCCCTTCCAAGAGGCAACATCAAATATGAACCGAAAACATATTTAAGCCCATTTTTACCTTTGAGGTTGAAATCGGATGACCCTTGGATTTTTTTTTCTCATAAGCATCATCCTGAATCAAACCGCGTATTCGTAAATTCCTTGAAGCATCTACCGGGGTAGACTGGACGTTCGAATTAGAAAAATACTGTTTTAGACCGGTTGTACCGATGCATCCACCGGTTCAAATGGCCTAAAATTTCACTGGATCCTGGAGGATGTGCACCGGATAAATAATGTGTGAATTTTCGAACTTAATCTCGCAAAAAAATGTTTTTGAAACAACGTGAACGCTTGTGAAATATGAGGTTATAGGAAGTTAACTTACCATTTTTATTTTCATGGAAAATTGATCGTGTTTTAAAATGTGTACTTATTATTGCAAAACGAAAAGTATACGTTTTTGATAAATTTCAATTATAATGTAACTTTATTTTAAAATATGTTACCAGAATGTTCAATTTTGACTTACCTCGTGTTTCACAGTTTATTACATGAGAAAATTTATCTTAGTTCATTCGTAACGGAAAATGTTCAAGAAAACGTCAATAATTGCCTCAACCATTAAACATCAGTGTTTCAACCACTGGTGAATGTATTCTCTGTTTCGTATAACTTTAGTACATTCTAACAGCTGCTATTATGGGCAATAACTGTAATATTATGTAATGTAAGTCACAATGCGAAACTAAATTTACAGTAGATATGGTGGAATGAACATTTATGCGGTGGATAGGCGCAACAGAGTTGACATGACCTTCGCGACATGAAAAACAAAAGATGTCCGCCAATCAGCACCTAGATATCTGTGACGTCACTTAGACAGAAATGGCAGATGCGATGCGAATTCCAAATATAAATTACATCAATTTTATTCGAGTCGGAGTTAGATTTTGAGCCCAAATGTTAATGAAACTGGTGAGTTCGTAGTAAATTGCTTTTATTTATTTTAAGAGAGATTTTCCTTGGTTATTTTAAGCAAATCATATACTTTTTAAGAAAACGTGTAATTATGTCTTTATTTCCACATTTCGGAATACCGGTGGGAATTTAAAATATAGCACAAATAAAGAAAAAACTGAAATACTGTAAACGTCTGTGGCTGTCGTACTTGAGGATAGTATGCAATGGCAATAAACTATTAACAAGTATTTTTTTTTTTTTTAGTGTTTGTTGTGTGGCACCTAAACAGGTGTTCGCAATAACAAGAATTTTTGGTGTCGCATCACTTTTGTCGTGTCGCTTTGTCGCGGTAAATGTGATTCCACCATTACGATTCACTTTAGAACTAAATATGTTGACTGACATAGCATTAAATATCTGCAATACTTAAAAAGTAGCGCCCTAAGCATAGCGAAAATTTTACTAATGTCATGCGAAACTTAATGTAACGTTACATTTTCGATTACACGGAAAGAGAACTCAGATATCAGGCTTAGTTCGACAGATACGGAAGAATAATCGTATCACATATTTCCACCTCTTAAGATATCTAATCTTTTAAAAAAAATCTTTTTAATCTTACGCATTTGTACAGTTATTCAGGTAAAGTGAAAATCACGAAGATAGCCCAATGGGTTAGAGCTATATTGACTATTCATGTAAAAAAAAATTATCTTTTGTTAACCTCTACGGGTTGAATTGAGAAAAATCCGAAAATCGATTTTTGGGTTTTATATATCCGTCATTTTGAAGCAAAAACAACTGTATCTCTCGGAGGGTTCGATAGCGCTATCAAGGGTTAATGTAAAACACGTGTCAATTGAGAAAAATTCTTAAATTGTCTAGTATGCATTTGTCTGTATGTTTCATTAATGTGAAAACCACGACGATAGCCCGTCGACGATTAATCGGAAATACGTTTCACTCCTTTACACCTCCTTAGGAGTCAAACTAAAATAAGGTTCCCTTTTAGTGATTTCCTACTGGAATCCATCCTCACGTACCTAGGTCCAGTGCTTTTTTTTTTTTTTAATATATCAGTCAGAGCGAGAGATTTGGAAAGTTTGGTAAAACTGTTTTTAGTGTCTAAGTCTCAAGTTACGAAGTAGAAATAAGTTTTAGTTCTATGTTACCAATGTTATTCAAAGACTTAATTGTGGCATCATGTAGGCTAAATCATGTAGCATTATGCAAGTACTAATGGACACTGCTCGATTAAGTTTGTATAAGAAAGGTAGCTATCCTCTTTGTTACAAGAAGAAGACTACATGAAATTAGTGTTTGTAATTTTTTATCTGATTTATTTTTGCTGTGACAAAAAGTTGTTACTTTTATTAGAGGTTAGCATTTTCAATGTATTTTTATTTTCTTTATTTTTGTTTGCTAATGTTGCGTTTGTTACAGATCTGCACATTCAGATATTTATTAAATCAAATCAGTGTTTTTTTAATTATGTATATGACAACAACAATAATTGTTACGGAGTATATACTTGACAGTCTTAATTAGCTTAGCTGTGTATACCTTTAATTGAGGGTTATAATATGTTTGGAATGCAGCAGATTTTTGTTAGACTTAAGGATTTCCAAGTGGGGAAAAAATCGTAATTTTGTATTTGTATGAAATAGTGTTAGTTTTTTTGACATTACTTGGGAGTACATTTCCCTTATACGAAAAAAATTTAGCTCAACCAGTTTTCCCATAGTGGCACTTCAAAATAAAAATTTGCACGTTTTTAGTTTTTATAAGCTGCAAAATTCAATGAACATAAATAAATTAAAATATTCACACTGAAACTACGTATTATGGGCTACTACTTGGCGTGTTTTAATATCCATTAGAACATATTATTGTACTATTTTTTTAATTAATAATTTTTTGCCTCTTTTATCGATAAAGTATTTTGTAATGTATTAAAAAAATATATCAAGCAGTAGCCCGTGACACGTACTTTCAGTGTAAATTTTTAAAATATACTTATGTTAATTTGTTTTTTTGGCTTGTAAGAACTAAAAACGAGCAAATTTTGACTTCGAAATGCCATTATAGGAAAACTAGTTGAGCTAAATTTTTTTCGTATAAGGGAAATGTACTCCCAAGTAATGCCAAAAAAACTAACACTATTTCATACAAATATAAAATTATGATTTTCCCCCTTCGGACGCCCTTATCGTTTCTGTTAAATTCTTCAGTCAAACAAATTTTGTCCTAAAAATAGTAATATTTCTTCCAGCGGCATATCACTGTTTAGTTATGAATACTGTTTATATAGCACCAGTTTGTATCTTGAAATCCCAATTTTCATACGGGAGGGTCCCCTGAACCCCATCGCTTTTATAAGGGTCTCAGCACATACTGGCATGATGACAGGGAAAAAAAAAAAACCACCGCCCTTACAACTTCACTCTTGTTCAGAACCATGAGTCATCACTGGTCCACCTTCTCTTTTCAAAAAATAACCTCTTTGCGGCGTCCATGGAGCAGCACACGGCTTACCCTTGTGTGTTAGTAATTTACTCACTATGCAAAATACATTTTCAAGGAATCACACATAACTGAATAAAATTATTGTAAGGAAACTAACATTTACGTACTTCTTATATTTAGGGACAGGAAAATTTCGCGAATTCAATGGCCTGCATGTTAGAATCAAATGATGTCATGACGATGCCATAAGCAAGTCGATGCATATACTATCTGCAGGAAAGTCTTTCTCTACTTAGAATAAGGTTCTCGTTAGGAATAATTTTTTGGTTTACAACATATTTCCGGGACGACACAACTATCGACTGCCTGTGGGAACCCTAATGGACGTCCTTGAGGGATATATGGGAAAAAAATATAGAATGTAATTTTCCTGGTTCAACGAGGATTAAAAGAGGACGTCCATGTCAATCAAAGGGGGATGTGCTTTAGATATGCCCAACGGTTGCTCTTCTATTGTCCGTTATTAGTCCATTAACGACAGTGGTCATTTTCATTCTATGAATAGCCTCAGGATGTCTCCTGTCTATTTTCAGCAAGCACGTGGATCGGATGACAGAGATATGACTGCTTAGGATTGTCTATGAACATCCTCAAGGGATAAGTTACACAAAAACAACTCTTTCGGTAAGGATCGTAATGGTGGCCAATGCTGGTGATGGCAACAGAAGTTACGCTGCGACTTATGTTATGTTTAGCAGACGCAATTGAAATAATACGGATGAATCATGAGAGAAAGAAATACCTTCAGTTAGGAAAATAGTGGAGTCAGATTTGTAATTATTGTACACGGAGTGTTATAATACAGCAACATTTCACTCATTTGGGTTGTCAAAATAAATTAATTCTTTATGTAAAATAGTCCTTTTTCTTTAGTGCATGTAATAATAATATTTAAGTCTGAAAACGTAAAAGAATATAAATTACGAGCTATTGCAAAACACACTGCTTCACAGTATTCATAATAAACATTCTTCTGAAATATAGTTGCAAACATAAGAACCGTTTAACTTATTCCTCGTGTTTAATATTTGTGAGCAGAGCAATTCACTGGAACGTCTCACTTTACTCTACGCGAAGTTACTCCATTTTTAAACAATAAAATTTAATTTTTAAATTTTGCAATTTTTTTTTATTTTAACTTTTTATCTCAGTATTTTAATGAAATTGTATACTGTTGTAAAACTTCCATAGTTTGATGACACACTGTACGTTTGTTATACCGAATGAGACGACACAATATTTACTCATTGGAATTCCGTTCGGGAGGACGTGGGTTTGATTCTTGTCTCCAGCCATCTTGATTTTGGTTTTTAGAATGATTTCGGAAACTACTCCAATCGAATGATACGTGGTGCCAAAGGCAACTCACGACTTGTGTACAGTCATTGCTTAGTGCCACTTTCCTTGGACACATCCACGTTTCCCCACTGCATTCAAGCCTGCAGGATGGCAAATACAAAAGTAAAAATAAAAACAAACGCACGCGCGCGCACACACACACATAAACACACAGAGCTTCTTGCAGTGAAACATCCGAGAACAAAAAGGCACACATGTTGCGTGTTTGTGTTTATTCGACTAAAACTCCAGTTCTTTCTAACCTTAAATACTGACAATATGCTTGTCGGGTACAGCAAGTTGGAAAGTGTCTGAAAAGTTTATTTTCACTGTGCCAGCCTGAAAGTGAAACAAAAAATTGAATGTGAGACTTTCAACAATTGTACCCTCAACTGACACAGAAATATAAGCATCTTTCTCCATTTACTAAATTCTACAAGGTAATCACACAGAGACGAGGTACTGCCTGGAAACGAAAGGTCTTGAAAAACATGTAATAACATGTTTATGGTTTTTGTCAATTATTTTGCGCACCCGTAATTCTGTTTTCTCAATTAAAAACTTCCCTCAGAATATATTACAAAAATTATAAAATGGGAAACATTAAAATTTTATTATCGTATAAAAATTGTTGTTTTAAGCCAAAATATACACGATGTTCCATAACTTACGTTACAAACTTTGGGATGTTATTCCTTATCAAAAACGAGCTATAGTTACACAATGCAATTTTTTTCGCCCAGCGCAATTCGTAAGAGAGGAATTTCTCCCACGAAAATTTTATTTTAAAATGGTTATTTGACAAAACACTGAAAACTACGTTGAATTAAATTTCTGTTCCGTTCACAGTGATAAATGTTCCCATTTTGATATCGCTCTTTAAAACTCTCCCTTTATGAAAATAACAGGGGTGGTCACCATCATGTTCACTAGAACAATTGTGGCGTTGGGTTTAACGAACATTTCATGTTGCTTTTTGAGCAGTATATCCCAAGAAACATAAAAGGTCCTCGTGTTGCAAGTCGCTAGAATGCACAGTTTACTATAAATAATTCATACAAATCATCAGACACAGCAATACAGTGCATATGAGGTGAGCATATATACTAAGAGATTGTAGCATAATTCGGAATTTCTGAAACTTTTTACAGATTTTCACTCCTTAAATATGCCAAAGATGAAGGCATGTGATAGACATGCGTGTTATGGAGTTGCTTGAAAGTTAGAATTCTGAGGTTTACTTGGTTGAAATACTGGCATGATTCTAAAGAACTGTAGCACAGAATGCATTTTTCAAGTGCCAAATGCGTTTACAAGCGTTCAATGTGCGATTACACTGCGGGTGTAGCAGTTTTTGCCTACATGCCAGGTATTGTATTGTTGGCACATAAACATTTAGAGTGTATTTTATTGTAAACGGTGAATTCAAGCAACTACAACAATAGGCTCTTTTATGTTCTTATGACGTACTTCTCAGAAAGGCAACGTGAGATTTTTACAACATCGAAAGCCACAATAGTTCTAGTCAATAAGAGGGTGATCAACACTGTTATTTTCAATGAAGACGAGAGTTTTAAAGATCGGTTTCCTGATGGGTTAAAGATGTCAATAACACAAATAATTCTGCTCAGAATTAAAATTTAACTGTGCGTCATTGCCGACATATCAAAATACAACTTAAAAGTGCAATTTTCACGAGTGAATTTCTCCCTTGCGAATTGTGCTAGGCAAAAATTTAACTGTGTAACTATACCTAAGTTATGATAAGGAATTACTTCCCAAAGTTTGTAACATAAGTTAAGAAACACTCTGCACATTAACACTAAGTTAGTTGATTCGCGTTTCATGTATGGATTGGTAAACTGTTAACTCGTGCACA
This sequence comes from Medauroidea extradentata, assembly GCA_003012365.1. Lineage (NCBI taxonomy): Eukaryota > Metazoa > Arthropoda > Insecta > Phasmatodea > Phasmatidae > Medauroidea > Medauroidea extradentata. Next base: position 26,334 of record PNEQ01013761.1, on the reverse strand, counting down.
ATTCCCACAACGACGGTACCCAGATAGATATTAGAAGCAATCTGCCGCAAACCTTCAAACCATTGACAGCGGACGTCGCGGGCGGTAAGGTGGAACAGGAAGTCATAGGACTGCTGCAATGGCGTTCCAAAGTAAAGTGATCCATCCCACGCGCTGTGCACTACACGTCGTGTACTGTGAACTGCTGTGTAAAAGCCATGCGTTTACATACCTATGTTAACATAACATTTATGGTTACCCTAGAAGTGTGGGTTGTTTCCCCCCAACATATTGGCACACAAATATGTGCAACATATTGTATAAATAACAACCCCCCTTTCTCCGCCGTCAATATCCCGATAGTTCTAACACTCCCAAGTAAACGATAACGCAGACTATCAGAGAATGTGCCAGATGTCAGCACTACTTTCCACAGCAGGGTGATAGCCCGGGTCAGGTGCGCTTAGCGGTACTTCACGAAATGTATAAATTATCAACTAGGTTTAGCCTTTTCCAGAAATAAAGAATGATATAAATTAATATAATATGTATAGTTGTGAAGTCGACCATTGTATCGTAGAGTAATTTATCGTTCAAATGTTATTTTATAAATTTCGGTATAGCTTTGAAATACTTCTGTATGACCAAAATATGGTTAATATGATGGTTAACTAGCATGACGAGAGAACAGAGGTTCATTTTGTGTGATCCCGTTTTGACGATGGTATATGGCTCGGCCAGATGCCCAGGACGTTAATAATTTCTTCTTATAGAGGTTCATCAACGAGATCGTCCATCGTAGGCATAACTCATAACTATGCGTGACGGTATTTTCACTTTCGTAACTGAAAGTGAAGCCATTTTAAGTAGGCTTTTAGTTTAACCTTCGGAAAGCCAACATCACCAGATGGCACGTAAAAATGTGCTACTAACTCTGAAAGGCATGAAGGAAGGCTTATGCAGGTTATGAAGTCAGTTCTGCTGTATTGTTTCTTAGGTGTCGTAATTACAACCACTACCATCTCTGAGTAAAAAGTTAGTCTAGGTACCTTTCTCATAAAAATACAATTTGTCAGATAGCTGAAACACTCCCTGTTGACCGGTCCTGGTGATCTAGGGTTAAACATGTTCGATACTAAGTAAGATAGTTCTTATTCTATCTACATGCAAGGTTTAAATCCTAACAAATGTACGCTTTCATAAAATAAATCACGAGCGTCGTGACGTTCTGTAAGGGAAGCTTTGCAGGCGTTCTGTAATGCTCACTGAAATGAAAGGATATCACAGCCCTTTAATATTCAACCATTCGAAACTGCGTTTTAATACGAGAGGTAAAAAAAAAGCAGATTACTTACGTAACTCTAGGTGCTAACCATTCAGTTAGTATCATAATAAACACATTGTGTTGGGGGCATCCTAGAACTTGTTGCTTGGTTAACGATACAAAGGGGAGAGAGGGATCTGGTTCGCGTGGCTAGGAAAGGGAGGTGGGGAAGGGAATCGGCGTCTTTCTATACTGCCTCGTAACAAAGCCCTATTCTAGAATGTGTTTCATTGAAAGTATTTTGTTTGTGTTATCTTTGCTGGATATTGATAATGTATGTTTATTATAGCCCTATTAATACTAACAAATCAATGCTATACAATTCTGTGCTGAGTAGTAATAAGCATACAAGTCATAGGACAATAAAAGTAGACTTTTATTTTTCTTACCGTTCACTAACAGAGTTACATGTAAATGTAATGGAACTTGTGTCCCTGTAACACCCACCAAGGGTGCATAAACTTCACGAGGTCTGGAACAGTAGACACTAGTTCGTGCATGACGTTTATTTGACGGGAAACGTTTTGTACACTTGCCGATGCGTTTGCAACGAATGTTATTTCGAGTTAAAAATAAGTTTATTTACGTGTACTAACAGTTCTGAATCATGTTAAGTTTGTATTTAAACGTTGAATATTATTATGTTGTGTGAGTCATAGATTTTTTTTTATGATTCCGCAATGTTATCGTGTATATAGATAAAGCACTTGCACAAATACAGATGATCGTCATGATTACAAAACACATTAAAATTAATGCAAGAATTGTACTTTAGAAATGGCACATCTATAATATAGTTTTCGACAGTGTTCGCATTGACAAGCGAATAACAAAATATAGTTGATAACTTCAAATTTTGTTAATATATTAAAATTAGTAACGACACTAAGTCGAAAACACGATAAAGTGAAGTTCTCTTATCGGTTGAATATTATTTATGTGTCCAATACAGTAGGTTACATACATTTATTTCTTATTGCAATGTTAGATGCCCCATTTATTTTATACAGAAAAAAAACTAAATTATGTAGAAAATTACCGTACTTTCAAGTAACACATGTTTATCATACGTATTTAATACACTAATTTAAACCGTGTGACAGGGACTAAGCTATACACATTTATAACATTAATTTTTTGCTGGCTGCTTAATCGTTTTAAGGAATAAAAAATACAACTTTTTCATAAATTTAATTTTCAGAATAAAACAAAATCCCATAGTCATCATGCATAAATAAAAAAAAACTTGTTACATTCTTTGTTGTTACACTTCATACATTTCATAAATATATTTACCAACGCACAATCCACAAAACAATTTCCAAATAGAAAACATTACAATAAACATTACATTTTTAAGTTACAATACAAAATTATTGCTAATAACCACTGGTGTTTCTGGATACTTATAACTGTAAAGGGGCAACCAGTTCACCGCTTGGAACTTTACCAAATGTTATACAGTTAACTGACTTAAATGATAGCCCTGTGAATTATGCTTAATCTGCATTTCCAACTTTAACATTCAAAACGTGAAACTCACAATGACACGTCTCTTGTGCTATTGAAAAAAGTTTTGTTAAGTAAAATAATTTTGTTTGTGATATCAGTGTGGTGTTTACGATTAAGTAGGTAATACGTTAAAGAGCTGAAATTGAAAATTGTAGTTAAATTTGCGGCATCTTGCCGTTTCAACAGAGGAACACCTCAGTATAATTACTGTGACAAAACTTTGTGGGTTTCATCAAGAATGTACATGGACAATTCTGTGTAAAAATGTAAAGTTATTCTAAAGCTAAAATAAATAAATAATACGGTGGCTACCTGCATTATCGATTTATGAGACAAAGTAAAAAAAAAAAATTCAGGTACAATATCTCAATGATGGGTTTATTGCATTGTGGTAAACATTACAAAATTCCTCAACAAAATGATGTACACTACAATCATAATTAACAGCTCTGGGATTGATTGTTTTTAGTAAATAGTGTTGATGGTTTCCTTCATAGTTTATTACAGGGCGTTTATTTGAATTAAGTGTTAATAAATATGTACTTAATTAAAGTTTGTAAAGCCAGTATTTGTTGCCTTAGATTGAAATAGATTTTAATAATTTATACGCAAACTTGCGTGTACAGTAGATAAACAATTTTTAACACTGCAATGAAAAACCCCACCATTGTTTTTAATGTATTATATTAATATATCTTTATAAGCGTGTGTGTGAAAGAGGGTAAATTTTTTTAATTAGCACAGGATATTTTTATATTTAAAGAATATTTATTACAATACAATTACAGAGAAATACGTTTCCTGTTGAGTAATGTTACATTACTGCATTATTCACAGGAATGAAAATATAATCAAAGCGTAATGTTTTGATTATATTATTTTGCGTACTTAAAATGTAGAACATGTTTGCAAAAAATTAAATTACGGACTGCTTCATATATTGTTAGCAAGTAGTTTTCGCAAAAAAAAAAAAACACGCAAAATAAATAATTTTGTATACTTTTAAAATATTGGGCTTTAATTAACATTAAATACACTAAGTGTGAAGATTTTCTAGCCATAAATCGCGAAAACTGACACGTTTTTAAAACAGCAATGCAAGTCTATTCACGTATAATTGTCATAATTTATTAGTCTAGAACCAATGTGTGACTCAAGTAGTAATAATTTGCACATGGCTCCACGCAAGTCCAAAGTAACAGAGAGACAATTGATTTCAACTTACCATTGAGATATGAATAATTAAATTAGAGAGCAAATTGAAGGCAAGAAAGTTAAAGAGTAGAAAATTAAACTACGAAGGGTTGGTGTGGATTTATATGCACAAAGTGTACGATAGTGAAAATAAAATGAGAACGAAGCAGACATTTTGCGTGGAAAGTAATGGTAAGATATAACTATGCCCGCATGAAATGTTAATTCTTCCATTGACATTTTACACATGCCATGCTGCAACGTAATTTGGTTAGTGGACTCAGCTGTAAAAATTTAAGGAACCATTTCCAACAAATAAAGTCATTTTCATTATAAAAAAAGTACCATCCGTTGATATGAATATTTCACAGAATCGTACATGTTCACAACAGTAATATTATACACAACGTAAGCTGTATGTCGACCCATAGATAAAATTAAGTGCTGTCTCAGTATAGGTAAGGTCTAAAATAACATCAACTCGTTGCACTATAAAAAGTTAAACTGACCTTAGTCTTAAAAGGTTAAACTATAATTACTCAAATAATTAAATTTTATATTTAATGGGGTGGCCGTATCAAGAATACGTAGAGCAAAAATAACTCCGAATAGAGTGTGCTCAACATGATAATAAGTTGACAAAAGTTCTTTACAGTGAACCTACATAAAAATATCATTGTAGTTGACAAATATTGCTTGATTACCTAGCCTTTCAAGACTGAAATGGATAGCTGAAGTGAAATTAGCTCGAAATGTAACGAAATAATTCTTGACTTGAAGTATAACAATTATTATTATTATTATTATTATTATTATTGGTATGGACCAAATGAGACGTTTGACTATATGTAAAATTTCATAAAATTAATATTAATTGTGGATTAACAATTTAGAGTCATATATCTGAAGACCTCGAAAATTTAAAGATAAAGAATGTTCAAGTGTTTAAAAGAACAATCGAAATATGTCAAAACGTCTACGAATAGTTACAAAATTATGTATCATGTTTAAAGAAATAATACAACATTTTAATTTTTTTTTAAATTTAGACCTAGAGTTTTGTAGTGAATGTAAGGCTTAAAATTTTGAATGCTAAACGATTTACACATCTTCAAGCTAGCAAGGAAAGTAGGCTTTATATTAAATCTATATATTTTTCTTCAAGGAATGTATTGAATTTTTCTTTTAAGGAATATTGCAAGCAACGGGAACGGATTATTTAGAAGAATATTGTGGACATACGCCACTGTAGCACTACGTCGTCCCAGGAAACCAGGTGAGGGAACAAAAAATCTAGGAAAAATGAGCTAAGATTAGCTCTGTGTGGAATGTTAATGGTGGAAAGGCTTGCGAGTATATGTTGCCAGACTTAAATCAAGAATAATGAGTACAGCAACAACCCCCTTATTGTCAATATTAGGCGCGTAGAACCACCGTGAAGGTTGTGATGATAAGCATGTGAAGTGACTGTAAACTAACACCTACTACGAATGGAACGTTGACTTTCTGGATTCAAGTCAGATGCTCAGATTCATGACATGACACGTACATAGGATTGTACATCTCTATTGGTCCCCGGAAAAGTGTCACCACGTACGCTTACCTGTTGGCATTGTTATAATTTTCAGACTTCGAGTGCTTGTTTGGCGGCAACGGGTGTTTGAGCGAGGTCGGACGCGTTAATCTGTTTTGTACCTAATGTCATTAATTTCCGTTATTCATTACGACGGGTCGCTACAGGCATTCAGGTATAGAAATACATACATATAATAACGGGTGACTTCATGTTTCCAACGTACGGGATCGGATGATGGTCATACTTTCTTCTCTGCGTGGGGATCATGTATCTGAATTGAATCCATAAGGTCAATATTACATTAGTTCACATGTTCATCAACGCAACTTTCAGAGTGGTTGGACGCACCGACAACTGACAACAGAAGGGTGATTGCTATATTAATTGATCGTAATTTAGGTATGGCTCCTGCACTCGCGAGCTTTTCCATCATTTATATTCCACCCTTGTGGAATGCCCTCTCCTTATCCTTTACATGAAGTAATAAGGTTTTAGGGGTGATTTTCCTACAGGTTAAAGATCTCAGTTACACGTAACTTTGGCCACAGAATAGTAATTTAACCACATGCCTTTTTCGGTATTTTGCAAAATACAAATTTTAAACTCGAAGACTCTTAACTTCGTTAGTTCACTCGGCTTCAAAGAGCCCAGCAAAATGTCTACTAACTTTTTCATACAGAACCACCTACCGAAGTCTGGGCAGTTAGTTTCATTTCATTCGTCTATATATACGTGTGTATTTGTATGTAAAAACGTAATAAATTGCGCAAGTAACACAAATAAATAAACTGAACTGCTGAAACTTCGCGAGAAGTTCGTTAAGGGAACATTCTATGTTCATCTAGTCTCGTCTTGCGTCTGTGAAGTAATCATTTTATAATCCGATCTTTTATATAATGTGGTTGTTGTCTCTGTTGTTTTTCTGTTTAAATTGAGTTGTTCTGAGTTTTTCAGGTCTCCTGGTTATTTACTTTGGTTTCTTAGCCTGGTAATGTTATTTATTTATGATAAATTATATATATATATATATATATATATATATATATATATATATATATATATATATAATAGAATATAATGCACTGACTACAACAGTAGTTTTCATCTCTCACTTGGTTATCTGAAACAACCTCGTGCTGGAAGGACGTTGTCCACGATATTCCTCGAATTCATTACTTTTTGAAGTGCTATAATGCGCAGTAGACATACAGTATCATGATTCATTAAATTACATCATATATTACAATTTTGTATAGATTAGATACAGGACATTTTATTCTTGAAAGTAAATACTATTTTACTTGTTAAGCAGTAACAAACACCGCCGGTTTTTACCAATCACACATGTAAAAAAATATACTTACACTTTGGTAGCATAGTATGGCTAATTTCGCTGTACATAATATTAATCCAATATACACCTGACCCATTTCCATCCAGTGACTTAAAATATATTTGCCAATTTTTTTAAAGATTCATAACGGAACACTACATTTGCAGCATCGATAAGGCGAACTTTCAAAGAAATGTAATTTGTCACGCATTTAAATATAATGTCCTTTGATTCCTTAAGCGATTATCAATAAACTAAAAATTTCATATAAATTAACTTGATAGAGAAATTTGCTATGTTACAAGCGTGTCCAAAAATTAACTACTTTATTTATACAGGCTTTTGCACAAACAACCTTGTGATATGACATATATTTTTGACAGTGGCTGACGAGTCACTACAATCACTGGAATAAGCTCGCAGAAAATCTGAAATCTTATTGTCTGTGATATGTTCTTCAACAACCAATTTACACGTGGCGGTGAGGTGGAAGCAATAAAAAACAGGCAGTATAAAATATCGACACGTACAAAATATGAGGCGCTGGCGACAGTATTATTCAGGGGCAACAATGGCACTGCCGTCTTTGATAAATATTCGTAGTTTTTTGGATATTTCTTAGCATTCACAACAGTTCCGTACAGTGACTGGACAATGTTCAAAGAAGGGGACGAACATGTAATATTAAATGCATTCCTTATTTATTTAGCAAGCAAATATTTTATAAACCATGTCGTCAAGCACGCATTCCTTGGTATCACGACTCATGTGATCATTGAATAATTTTTGCATTTGGGGTTTTTGTTGGATGTGCGCCATTGCTAGCAACGACATAGATCCAACAAATCACAACTCATGTACGATAGTTTCACTGCGAGAGGGCTCTCTTACTCTAGGAAAGCTATCTGTGAAAAGAGCAATAGATATCGTCGTTGATTTTATGAAACCTTCTATGTGACAAATTTGACCATTTTGAGTTTCGGGTATAGTTGGAATTGTCTCCGCAAGTTCTAGTTTGAATACCTCATTTGTGGTTAAATTGCATTGTTGAATATACCAGGAAACGGAATATATCTCCTATGTGTTTCCCGAAGTAGTTTCTGCTATGATATTTACTATGTGTCCAACAAAAGGCACATATGAGGTATTGAAAACATTTGTGATTGTTAATTATGTTGGCAAGTGACAGACGTAGGAAATTTCATTCACATGTGCGATATTGGTATACTCGTAACAGTGTCATTTGTCACATTGTTTTGGAGTTTATTATGTCAATTTGTAGTGTTTTACATACATAGAATGTATGAGTGGTCATATTTGAAAGAAACGTTGTGGTTGAAATTGATGGATATAAGCGAAAAAAAACGTTCAAGAAAGAGATGGGTAAAGAAGGAGAGAGGCATGGAAACTACTGTATAACAATAGCTCCTTCACAAACCCATGACTCTACAAAGTGCATCTACCAAAAAGAAACAAAATGCTTAAGACAAGAAAAGGAAGAAGCCAAATATAATTGAAGGAATAAAAAAGTGGTTGGGATTGCTTCCGAAGGTGCCAAGTCACTATTGTAGAGAATCTTCAAAGAAAATCTATGTCGAATCCTCATTTAAGTCTGAGCTTAATTTGTTAAGTGTTTACAATTTATTGTTACATGCTGTGTTTCTGAAGTATGGGTGGTTGGAAGCTGTGTCGAAACACCTTATGGACTAGCCCATGACTCGCAAGCCGTGTGTCTACGTGAGGAGAACCCCGCCGAAACTACGCCATAGAGACCTGTTCCAACTGCGCTTTTATCCTATGAAATCGGCATACGAGACTCAAATCATGTCCGAAGCATGATGTAATGTCATTTTTATACCCTCGAATGCGGTGAATCCCCGGAGTTTGGACAGAGTATAAAAGCCCCGAATCAACAGATTTGGGGGAGTTCACTATTGATCGTACTATAAGAAGGTGCTATGCTTGTGGAGAGAGACTGGTGAAGACATCTTGGTGGCGTCAGAGTCTACAGCGAGGCTGCAGGCACATACTATCGGAGCAGTATTGGGCGAAACAAGAGGACTGCTGCTGCGGGTTGGCGGACAACAAGGAGGTGCGTGACGAGAGTCGAACCGAAGACCTCTGGAGTGAAGTCAATGGTGCACTCGGGGTGCTGCGCAGCACATGGTGAGCCATCACCACTTTGGACTGTTAAGGTTGTACATTGTTCCTATTTGAAAAACTGTTGATTGGATATATGACTGAATGTTTATTGTGATTTGTAGCCTTTAATTAATTGATGGTAAACATATTTTTGTGCTTTAATTGTCGAAGTTAATTCACGTTTCTGTGGCACAGTAGTAATTGTGTGCATTATTATTATTATTATTATTATATTTATTATTATTTGTGAAAGTTATAGTTGATTGCTATTTTGTGTATTTTTGTAAGCTTTGTGAGCTAGTAAATCAATTACTTAATTCAACTATTTTTTTTTCTAATTATAAGACCTCTATCCCAAAGAGTTCAGATTATTGCCCACATGTAAGTTTTTGCTTAAACTTGTAACAGTATGGTGTGAAGGGGACAACATCGTGCCTGCATCAAGGAGTATATTCCATGCTGTATTGGAAGCGGAAAATACTGCTATTTATATGCCTCGTAAGGACCAATGTGAGGTGTGCTGCAGCTTTAAAGTGGTGGAGTTACAAAATAAATATGTGAAGCACATATTTAGAGCAATGAGCAATGATAATGCTAGAGCTGCCAAGAATTTTGCAAAGTTTTCTGCAAGTAAGGCATATCTTATTCTTACGATGGATATGCAAAGTGTGCTATTGTGTCCAAAATTACTAGTCGAAGCATTGTGCTATAAACAGAAATTACACGTGCACAATTTTACAATTTATGAGCTGAAAAATGGGAATGTCACACTCTACGTTTGGAATGAGGTAGATGGGAATGTCACCACCAATGAGTTTACAACATGTGTCATTGATTTGTTTTCAAAACAACCAGAATTAATTTATAAAATTACGCTTATTTCAGATGGCTGTGGGTACCAGAACCGCAATGGGGTTTTTTATCAGTGTTCTCAGTGATCAAGCAAAGATAAAATCACTGATGATTGAACAACTGTTTCTTGTGAGAGGCCACACAGTGATGAAGTGATAGTGTTCATGCTACGTTAGAAAAATATTTCAGACCTCCAATACACTCCCCATCTGACTATGTGGCTCTGATGCGACAAGCCAGGCCTTCACAGCCATACATAGTCAATGTCTGTGACTATTAATTTTTTTTGAGAATATGTAGAGGTTTCATCTAACCTAATATCGCTTCGACCTGGGAAGAAAGCTGAGGAACCTACTGTGTGTGACATACTGGCTCTGAAATATCTGCCAAATGGTGATATTTTTTTCAAGCTGGATCACACGGCCGAATATGAATCACTACCACAGAAGAGGAGGAGGTCTGCTAGCACTGTCAGGGAAGCAAGAGTCTTATACACTCGACCAGTACCCATAAATGATTTGAAATTCAAACACCTTCAGCAAGTGAAAGACGACATAGAGAAGAACCATCAATGTTTTTCATGGTAGTCTTCCTTTCAAACCTGGCAAGAAGATGACACGAGAAACAAAGTTCTAAAGCAGTAGTGTCATCATATTGTGTAACATCACAGTGAATATTGTCCTTTTCATAGACACTCTGATAATGTCCATCCTTATATAATGCCTCTAGTAGACCATGATGCTTAGCAGCATGGCTTGGATTTGTATATGAATTGTGTATTAACTTTGTCAAAGAATTAGAGGACATGACTATCATTATGCTGCGCTTCTAGGCGACCAATACGTAATGCGCATGGGATTTCGGTGATCGTTTTAATTGTGTGTGTATTATTGACACTGACAACGTGATGTCCACTGAAAGGTGAGAGAGTATTATTGTTTGGGTTATTTATAGTCACTTTGATTCTTACTTAACATGCTGTGTTAAAGTGGAACATGATAAATCACTATGCAAGAATAGCTCCTATGTATTCCAAATTAGCAGTTTGATACCTCCTATGTGCCAAATTACAAATAATAAATTAAAATTATTTTCTCTGTGCCTGTACTTGTACTACAGTTTACAGAGATGGATATAAATGATGCTGTAATGTAATTTCACACTAGTTGATAACAAATATCATAATACTGTTAGTGTATATATTTTTGTCTCTCCTGAATACTTCTGATTTTTAAAGATAGGAGATTTCATAAAATCAGTGACGATATGAAAATTATTCATTCCGTTACAAACGTCCCTAGTAAAGGACAGTTTGATTGTGGTTTTCTGACGAAAATTTAAGGAAACCCGCTCGTGAGTTTAAAAATCGATTAATAATAAAAATAATAATCAAATTCTACAAATTTTACTTTTGCTTACGACGTTCTAGAGAACTGATATTTACTTCGTTGGTTTTGCAATGGAAAATTCGCAACACAGGAACCACGACGGCATAGAAACGCCGACATAGACAATAGCCAATAACGTTGCTAATAGTGACGAATGCAACGGGCAACGGATTCATTGAAAAGTTTGGTAGTATCACTGGGGGGAAAAAAAGAAACGTTAATAGTGTAACGCATTTTGAAACAGAACTAATGAAAGCAATGCAGTTCAGGTGAAAAGTGGCATTTGACTGCGAACAAACGTGAGTAACAAATGTAAAACTGACTGTTCCTTCGCTTGTTCAGCTTGTAGATTACCGCTAAAGCAGCAGCGCATATTCAATTGGTTTTTTCTGAGAACATCACTCAGTTTATTGGTCCCGGTGATTCTGACCGCGGTAAACTATTGTTTCGATGCATCTAATTACCACGTACAGGGTATATGTAAAACATATTGCACTTCCCCGTCCAAACAGCTATAAGGTTACACATGATAACAACTTACAGCCAGTCTTCAGCAGTATGACTAAATTTACATTGCGTGGGAAATGGATGCTGTACCCGGAGGAGGGTATTTGTATAATTGCCGTGTATGTAAAAAGTAGGTAATTTACCCAGAGTAGAGATATAACTACAAAAAGTGCAAAAAAGTTTCTCATAATAATAAGTATCTGTATTCATCAGACTGCAAATTCCTAACTAATAAATTCTTGAATTGTAAAAATTACCTGCGTACACAAATTAATGAGGGGAGCGATTTGGTCATCGCTTCGAACATCCATATTTGCAGCTTTACTGGGGTGATACGAGGCTAGTATGGAGGTATGACGTAATGTACTGACGGAGAACACGGTGATATTGTGGTGATAATTGTATACTTTTGATCGGCGAAAGTCGGGAGTGACCCTACTAGGAATCTAATCCAGATCGCCGTTGTGTGAAGATAGTGGTATAAATACAGTACCATGGTTCTTTGCCTCAAGAAAACTGTTAACTGCTACCAATATACTATGTCATGGAACTTCTGAAAAAAAAAACTACTTTCAAACTATTGAGGGCTAAATTCCGATTCAGGGTAGCAATAAAAATGTTGATGTCTACCTCTTGATTCAGGATAACAATTGAAATAATTTATGATCTTGTACTGATTCAAGGAAACTTTTCGATGAATATTTTGTAATAAACCCAAGGAATAAACTAGAGCACGAGTTACTAAGACCCTAAAAATCTGTCTATTTTGGTACAATCAAGCATTTGAACAACTGCAAGTTTGTGTCAATTTGGCTACTGACCATTTACTTATTTGGCATCACCTGGAGGGCCCTGAACGAATGAAAGATAATTGAGGCCAAGCGATGTGGTATTACTGTGTCAGCGAGCAGTTAATTAGAAGCCACACTCTGATTAAGTACACAGATGTAATTGTAAACCCGTGAATTTATCCAGTCTCTAGGTTAAATCATGAATGCAAATATTATGTATGGTCGTGGAAAGGAGCACGTTTGTCAGCTGATGACATAGAATGAGTGCCGACGACCACAGCTTGGTGCTCCGCGGAAGAAGCAGGACGGCGACACCAAGGCATGAGGAGGGGACATACTGTCGCGAGCGCCCCGCGCCAAGGGAGGGAGGGAAGGACCTGCTCGTCACTGGAGGACACAGTGACGGTCGCCGTTGGCGCCGTGTGGCCTGCCCGCACCGTCGCCGGTACCGCCGCCCAGCGCGCACGTCTTGGTCCGCATGATCATGAGGTCGGTGCGGATGCTGGGGCGACGCACGTTGGGCGCCACCACGCCGCACGCGTCGCTCAGCCGCCGCTTGATGGAGATAGTGCACTTCTTGGAGCGGTGCTGCGGCGTGGAGGGCGGCAGCGCGCACGGGCTGCCGAAGGCGGGGTGCAGCCGCTTGTGGTGGTTGGGCGCCATCTCGAGCGGCAGCCCCGCCGCCAGGAACAGCTCGTAGAAGAGGTCGTCGATGCGCAGGTTACGCTTCGCTGACGTCTCCACGAACACGCAGCAGTCGTCCTGGGTGGCCGCGTACGAGGCCGCCTCCTCGGAAGTCACAGTCCTGCAGACACAGCGTCAACCTGCTCCTGCACTGCCTCCCTTCTACCGCACACTCAAGGGTTCCTTTAGTTGCTGCTTCAAACATGTGTAAAGGCACAGTACAACTTATTTATTCATCAGCAAGAAAGAGTGTTACAGGAACATGATCAGGGAAAAAAATTAATACACGGGCAAAAAAGCTATTAGAAGATCTTATATTTAAAAAATACTAGAGAAATAGCAAATTATATTTAAATTGTCAGGATCAGTATCTTATCTACATAAACTTGGAGTATTAACGTAAATATGTATGTTTAGACTTCCTGATTTCTGCTCTCGGATAGTAAGCGGAAGGTATAGAGTTTATAAAGGAACGATGTTAAACTAAATTTACCTAAACTTACAACTGAATCGCTGACATTTGGCTCGTATAGAAATATATTTATTTTATTTCCGTTGACGAGATTTCACTTCTGTCATTTCGTTACTGGGATATGAATTATGATGCATGTATGATGTAAGTTTAGAGGTCGCTCGTGACACATGTTCCATAAACAAATGGCTTACAAAGAAACAAAGAATTAGAACATAATTGGAAATACAAATTATACGTTAAGGGTAAAAATACTTTAATGCTGATGTGAACAGTTCAGTACTATGAGAAGTGGGAAGGCCAAAAACATGATTTGAATACAGGAAAAAGTCATTAGGCAAACATACATTCGTAGATCTTAAGAATATATATGGAAAAATTTCTACTACTGGGTGTTTCCTTAACCAAGCGAAACTCGATTGGCGAGCTATACAGTCTGAGAAATTACTTGGCTAACACAATGGAAAACTCATTCACAATTTGTTTGGGCCCATAAACATCTGCGCAAAACAGAAGTACCGGTTACGCTCTGTGCAACGTACAGTTGGTTATGGGTACTGTCACGACAGGGCTACTTTATTCAGCCCACGTTTCTCTCTTGGTGTAGATCCAACCCCCAATGAATTAAGCTTCTGCTCTCTGACAATTGAGATACTAATTTATTTACGTGTATATGGGGAATTGAGGTGACGTTTGCTTCGAGCCGCGGTGACCACAGGCTTAATTTTACAGTTACTGACCTTGCACAACGGCTTGCGGCGGCGCGAGCGGTATCGATTGCCTCCAGGTTTGACTCGCTTCAAACCGGTATTCGACTGGGATACATTCCTACGTCGTGCCATCCAATATGGCTCAGATCCGGTATATGACTACGTTAACAAAATAGAACACTCAAACATTTGTGTGTTTCTTAATTTAGAAGATGTCACGAATTTAAAGGTACCGACGGACCCAAATTTTGTTATGTCCTTGTGTTCCTGCTTACTGTCTTAGGCATTTCATACAACAGTTTTATTTAAATTTGGCTTTACGTCTCGTCGACAAAGAAGTCATTAGATACGTTTACACGCAATATTTTATTTACACAAGCACAGGAACTAGGAAAGAAGTCGCCATGATCTATGTCGAGGAATCATTCCAGCATTCACCTGGAGCGATTTCGGGAATCGTGGAATAAGGAAATCACGACGGACTGGTCATGGGTCCTCCCGAACAAAAGTCCAACGTGTTACCGTTACGTCCCCTCCTCGCTCAGTTTATACGACTGTGGGTTCTCATATTATGTTTCTAAGTTATACGCATGTTAAGTATGAACGGACTTTCAAACAAACATAAGACCGCTTTTCACAATGTCTGAGTTTGTTCCGACTGTCATATGATTAAATTTTAAGTGGTGGTTAGCAACATTTTGTATGTCTCCAGTTATGGACCATAAAAATTTGCTGCACGGAAGTCGTCATTTGCTGGATTTTTATAGTAATTTCATTTGAAATGTCCGTATACTTTCAAATACACAGGTTGTTTCACAACTGAGGTTATGGACGACTTGATTTTTTTAAAGATTATTGTTGTAAATAAAATTAATATAAACTCAATATTGGCATATCCGAACCGAAGAATTGCTTGCCAATAGACGAACATTTTATTTATCCACACAAAATATTTACGTAACTACTACTGCAAAAAATTGTTTCTAGTTTCACATTTATAAGATATATTTTTAAAAAATTTGTGTTGCAATTTGCTTCATATTGAAAGAAGAGGTTAATTTTGATTTGGCTACACAGCAGGCCTACAGTATTTTACTCAACGCACAAAATACATCAGTTTCTTGCCATAACATGCCGTAAATTCACCTTAAAATGTTTTAAATAAAAATAAAGCATAACATATCTTACATCCAAAAATGTTTTTAGTTCAACGATTTTCACATGACACCAAATAAACATTAATTTTTAACGCCTATGAATTTGAAACAAAGATTGTTATTACTGAAAAGAAAACAATTATTAATTGCTTTTATTCATGAGTTTATACGCGCCTAATATAAATAACACGGGCATAGATAGTGTCTCTTGCAGTCATTCTGCACTATACACAGTGTTACAAAAAAGTACGGCCAAACTTTCAGGAAACATTCCACACACACAAAGAAAGAAAATATGTGATATGGACATATGTCCGGCAACGCTTAGTTACCATGGTAGAGCTCAATTCCTTACATCTCGTTAAATGTCATCGTAAACAACACTTCGTACAGAATATTTCCCAATTACCCAATGGATTGGTTCTTTACAGTGTACTTTACTTCCCAGGTTCACCACCAGGTGGGCCACTTGACGGAAGGTATTCTGGACTGTGAGTTGAAGAGACGCAATGCAGTCACGATAACCTTCCGTCACGTCGCCCACCTGGCGGTGATCGTAGGAAGTAACGTACATTCTAACGAAACATTCCATTGGGTAATTGGAACAGTGTGCGGAAGGTACTGGCGTGGTGACAGCAACGACAGAGACATCGAAGTAACGCGGTGACTGGACAACAGTGGAGTATCCCAGCGGTCAGCGAATGACACGGTGCATCGTCGAGGAGTGTGCGTCGACGGGAGTGATGGAGAGAGAGTTAAAAAGAAAGAGAGAGAGGGTGAGAAAGAAAGGAGGGGGGGAGACAGCGGACGGTACATTTGGATGTGCGTGGTCGTCGGGAAGGTTAAACTGGAATCAGAAATAGTAAATGTATTATTGGTTAACGAGAAGTTCGTGACTGAAACATTTTAAATGATAAGCAACTGACATAATTTCAGAACGTGTTGTAATAAAGGCAGATATTATTCAATTCGTAGTGCAGCGCATGGATAACGGGTACTATAATTTTGGCGTGAAGACTGTAAACTTATTTATTTTGTTTAGCATATAGATAATTAAACACAATTATTTCACAACTATTTAAGGGAGGAAGAGCAATGATTAGAGCCGCGATTTTATGGCGAAAAGATTTTTGCAACATTTGGTTTCGATGCGTCCTGTGTACACCTCCAGCTCTGCTACATCGTCTGTGGTTGGATGATTTTACTCTCACTGGCCTTGGCAAATTATAGACGTACAGACTCACAATAATCTTATTCTGATTGGTGCAGTCAAATGAGAAACGTGTTTGAACAAAGACACGCTGCCAATAACCTTGAAACAGAACTGCCGATGTGCACGTGAGTCACTGAAACAAAGTGGGGCAAAAATCTTTTCGCGACAAAATCGTGGCCCTAGCAATGATAAAATGTTGATGTCGAGTTTTGGTGAAATGCTGATGATGTTGCATAGGGAAAATGCTAAGCGTTCCCTGGATATGCCCTGCATGGATACTCTTCAGCTATGTGCGGCATGGTTTGCCATGAAGCTCCACAGTCGCACTTAGCAGAGGACAACTGTCTCATTTGTGTTGGGTATCTTTACACAATTCATACAATATTTTGTTGTGTTTTCCGCTTATGTCGAGATAAATCAGACTCAGCCGACATGTACCTGGGATTTATACGTCCACAGATAATTTGGGGAACACGTTCATAAAAGTCAGCCTATCCTTCTACTTCTGTATGATCTCAAAGTTTTCAGTTCGGAATTGAACGTTCAAATCGCTGCTGCAAAAATCAACAGCATAAACAATATTCTTAAAAAAAATCTGTGCAACATCATGAAGAGCTTCTGCTGCAACATTTCGATGCTCAGCCCTAGAGCTTTATTTCTAAATAGCAGAAGACTGCTCACCTGTGTGGATTAACAGCAAACACACAAGTAATATAAATACTGAGATAAATTTTGCGATGAGAATAATCGCTTTGTGCAGAAAATTTGCGCCCATTCACTGGTTACCATTTATTATACCTCTTCCAGCTCTGCATCGACAGAACGCCCTAATACGAGAGTACAAGCTTGTTAAAAAGAGTATCTCCTTACTATTTCACGAATACATTCCTGATCCTCAATTCATCATCTAAAATCAAGGAAATCCCCACTTGTTCTTGTGAGCTAAAGGCATATAAATAGAACTAAATGTAAAAAAAAAAAAAATGGTGAGAATTGAAAGTATGCAGAGAGACTTTCTTAAAAAATTTTAATTTAATAATTTATACATTCCGGTTGAGCCTGATAACGCTCATGTTGAAAACTTGCAACACTACGATGATCACCTGAAATGAAGAATAAACCACGGCATTAGTTTTATGAATGTCTTCTCAAAACTGAAGCATGACTTTATATTGGGGATTTATGTGTACGAAATAATAATATTATTTTATTAATGATAATATTATTGTTAATAATAATAATAAAAATATCGTTGAATAAGAACGATGTTACGTAAGAAAGCGCTTTGAGTTCAAACGAATATCAGCGGTGAGGGAACAAGCCAGTTATTCGTGAGACTGAGACAGGCATTGAAGGGTAAAGTAGTACCGAGACTAAAGGAGCTGAAAAAAGTCAAGATTACCCCGGGTAGAGAAAAATTTTCAACTGAAGTGTTTAAAAGAATGGCGCGAAAAATTTAAACAATACACATAACCAAAAAACACAGTGGAGTAAACTGAATGCACGGTGTACAAAATTCCAAAGACGGAAGCATGAAGTGAATGTTGTCAGTTTGTTGGTAGGACAAGGGATGTGTTGGAACTTGGTAATTATTTTTACCAAACGGCAAATATCAGCTTTTTCTATGTCGCATTGAGTAGAATTTGTAACAAATCTATAAAATACGTGGAGTTATTGTGAATTACCATCTCAAAACCTTGAATTGCTTGCAGGCATTGATGTGTATCAATATGATCAGTCAAACTTGGTCACGTGACTAAGCAAACCTAATTCGAGTTGATTACTTTACGTATAAGTCTTAATTATTTTCACTAATAATAGAGAAAATCAATTTGCGACGAAACAAAATAAACGTAATTTTTTTAACCCTGCGAGTAATCAGTCAGGCTTAAATAATTGCGTATTTGACAGCGAATATTATCTGAAAGAGAGATGTGTGGAAGAAAAATGTTAGACCTACTGTTGTAATGGAGATCTATCGAGTGTGGAGGGATACCCAATCATATACGAGTGAACTGTTAGTGGAGATGACCGATCACTGAAAGATGAAATAAAATATAGGATTGGAAGTCTACTACAGTCAGATACAAGTGAACTGTGGGCTACGTGAAATGACCAGTCAGTGCAAGATGAAGTGAAATATAGAACTGGAAGTCTACTAAAGTCAGTAATACCAAATTAGATGCAAGAGAACTGTAGGCTACGTAAAGATGACTGGTCAATGAAAGATTAAATGAAATCTAGGATTGGAAGTCTTATAAATTCAGGTCGGATAAAGTAGCGGAGTAAAGAATTTCTGAGTGTACTTAATGCTAAGTTTAAGGTTGAAGTTCATGGAGACCCAAGACTCAAGTATGTATATGTGTACGTATATGTATTACATATATACTGCTCCAGTATTTCATAGTTTCTGCTATTCTCTGTTTGGCGTAACTTAAGAAAATGTTTACAGCTATTTGGACAGTTACTGTTTACATAATGTAATGTCTGTCACGCTACAAGACAAAATTCACAGCACATCCAGTGTAATGGCTATTTCAGGTTCGTTTTGAAACTAAAAATATTGACTTGTATAGTATCAGACATGTGTAGTCCTAAAAAGTAGAAGATTTTAACAACTGTCAAAATTGACAGAAGTTATGCGTGACACGTCATAATTCAATCACCAGAACTTTCTAAACTGTCCGCATCAGGGTTGCGATAGTGGCGGAACGCTCCGGTGCTGGGTTGGGGAGAAACAATGAGTTTTAATTTCACATGAAATTTTCAATTATTAGGTAGGAAAAAAACTTAAATATCGCCATTTTGCACCTTAAAATCGTCCCATCTCCTTATAAAACTCAACAAAACGAGCCAGCACTGGGAAAATTTATATGTGTTTCCCTGCCCCTTGGTAATTAGCAAGGGGAAGCCAATGCATTATATCTTGCCCTCATATTCAGCGAGCATATGGCTGAGTCTTCAGAGGTAATGTTCACTGAAAAGAAGTGGTTTCCTTGTAGAATATTTGAATATAGGATAAGTGGAGAAAAAAGTAGGTTAGGTGTAGGTTTATTTTTACGAGAGGGAGGGCTCCTTAAAGCTGCTAGCTTCCTGTTAACTCACCACGGAATGCTGTTGGACACGGAGTTATTCAGGGGAGGGTTCCGCAAGAGAGTGGAGCGAAAAGAAATTTAAGCATTCAGATAGCATATAAATCGCGGCGGAGTGGTACAGGGAGGTCTTGACTGGATTGAAGTCGTCGCCACCCTCCCTCGACAGAAGACGGTTAAACGCAGTAAAAAACAGTCGCTCGGAGGGGACGGGCGACTAAAAATAAAAGGTACCCAGCACGTACGAGGGCGTGCGCGAGAAAAAATTCCATGCATTAATAAAGAGGCGGCAAGGTGAAGGTACAGAGCGAGAGAGCGAGCTTGTAATTTTCGTGTCGCCCTGCGGGGCGCCTCGTGTTTGATGTTAGCACGGACCTGCTGATCCTCCATTTTCGGACGGATACTCGTGCTTCGCTCCGCATATGCTCTCGGCATTGTATTTTTTGATCCTCCCAGCTGGCACACACGCAGTGTACAAATTTTTTTTTTAGAAATAAGTCTGGAAAATTAGTGATTGGGCTGTACGTCTCTTCGGCACTGAGCTCATTAGAGACGGAGACATACAATGGCACAATGCCACGAACTAGGAAAATATTCGACCGTGCCTTTTTTGAAGAACCATTCCAGCATTCACTTTGGAAACTTAGGGAAACCGAAATTAGGATGGCCGGGGCCGGGTATCGAACCAGTGTCCTCCTGCGAATACAAAGTGTTACGCTGCTCTACCTCTTTTCTAATTTTAATTTCTATAAAATATTTGTAGAATGGCAATCACCACTGCATCAAACGTTTCCCATTTCAATGACAAGACAATTTGTATGACCCCGAGTTAACTTTAAAGAATTATTGTGCGACACATTTCAGTGACTGATTTAGACGACCACGTAACACCTAGCTGGACCTGGGAATCGTACCCATTGCCTCTCGTACCACAAATTGGTGAGCAGCCAACTATGTTACGAAAGTCGCCCCCTCAAAATGAAGAGCTTCATTGCAAGATACTGAGCTAGATGACGCAAGTGGTGAGACACTGAATTCGTATTGCGGAGTATCCGGGTTCGATTCCCGAAATTTATGATTAGGAATCTTGCTTCATTTGTCTTTACCTCTGTGTAAATTTGTTTACTACTCACAGCTGCTTAATTAAACCACAAAATGCATTGAAAATTTAATTAACTTCTTAACAATGAAATAATGTCGTGTCATGTTACTGAGAACGCAAGTTTGAGCAAAGGTAAATGTCCATATGCGAAAGATTTTGCAGAAAATATGTTTTGAAAGAATGTTTATGTCTAAAATTGGAATGTTACTTTGAAATGAAGAAGTTCCGTTGCGGCTGTACGTGGAGTATGTAGGCGTGCGAGTAATTCGTAGACACATGCATAGTTGGCGTTTATTTTCTTCTGCGAAACGCTAAATATAATTTATCAAATCGTTGTCATGTAAGTTTTGTACATAATAAATGAAAAGTAATATGCATTTTAGTTACACTCGCAAGTCAATGTACGAAGATAAATTATTTTTCTCGCGAATATTGTGGTAACACTTCACCTCAACTCAGATATCTCCATTTCTAAACTGTGCAATGCAACAGAAAAATTCTCAGATTTTACTCAAGTTCTCCTTAGTTTTACCTTTATCTCAAGATTTTCCTCACTTGACTCTGCAGTTGACTCTACGAGTTTCGTGATCAATGGTGTACTCTACTCCGTAAAGACATTAAGGCTCCACACCAGTACCCGTAGTGGATTATTTTGTTTTTCGCTTTCATGACATTCTGAGAGGAAAATTACGAAATTCGCTATTATGACGTGAATTCTGTTTATTTTGCGATACAGTTGAAGCATCGCAGTTGATTCATTTAGGAAATAATAAATCTAGCAAATTAAAAAAAAAATTGTTGGAATGATGGCGTCCAAAATATTGATTACAAATTCAACTGTGATGCTTGTACTGTATAGCAAGGTAAATATAATTCCAACTATAATAGCGAATTTCACATTTTGTTTCTAAGAATTCTAAAATGGGAAAAATAAAATAATTCAATAATGCGAATGATGCGGAACCTTAAGCAAAATTTTACAGCTACTTACGTTCAATAATATTTAATGATGTGTAATATGTGCCACAACGCAAAGACACTGTAAAAAAAGTCCTAAAATGTTTACGAAGTAATTAACCTAAACGCAGTACAAGACAGTTACCATACTTCCGCCTTGTGAATATGCTAACTTTTACAGATGTTCCAGTACTAGTCTGGTAACTTTAGTCTACATTTGACTGTTATGTAAGAAGTTTGGGAGTGCTCTGCTACCATGGATGTCTGGGAAACTATTCTACCATACATACTTTCTTAGCGCTCCTATACGCACGTGTGACAAATTAACAAACTATTTTTAGAGTGTACATTTTTAGTTCTAAAATGTAATACAGATGCCTGTTTCACCATTTATACTGTAACTTGTGTCTTGCGTTGTGCCACATCACGGAATATTAACGGTTATTGCCCATTAGTAGCTGTCATGTTTTACCAAGTTATTCGATACAAAGTATATGACATATTGTGCTCTGGTAGGTTAAGGGTAATGAAGTCTAGTCGGTCACCAAATAACGTGAATTTTGCAGGTGTCTATCTAGGGTGCTTATGTATCTAACTGACGCGGCAGTGCCTTCACAAGCAGGCAAAGCACGTCTGCAGCTGGTCGCCGTGAAAGCAGAGGTATCGTGCAGTGGTCAGCATCTTCCAAGCTGCAGTGCGGTGGCTAAGGTCTGGCAGGCGTACGTGAGCGGTAGCAAGTCGCTGCACGAACTACGCTACGGGAGGGTGTGATGGACAGCAGAGTCAACTCGCTGCAGACGATGCTGGTAGGGATGGGTCGGGGAAGAATAGGGGAGAGGATTGATCTGTCACGGCGTGTTCTGAATAGATAGAAGCTAGATGGCGGGCGAAAGTAAAATGAACGTGAGCGCAGGGGGAGGTAAATACAACAGTTTTATTCAGAAGCGTAGTTCGTCTCAGCTTGTAAATAATTTATAAGGGTAGCAGGTGCTTGTACCAGTTTTTAAAGATAAAGGTACATTTGAATAAAAATATTAATAATCTCTGTTATAATTTTGAAAAACTGCCGAGAAATGTGGTATACCTTCTTAAGCACTCAAATCAAAATATACTAATCAGATGAGCCGCAGCACCACTAAAATAAAGAATTCAAGCGTATCAAACCGAATAGCATTAAACAATTTAGATTTGGCATAAAACTTAGATTATTTCTGGGATAATGTTGTATTTAAGGATTTTTTTTGTCCGGAAGGATACTTGAAATGTATTGTGCAACTAGAAAACAATTCAATATCTTTTTCCTCTTTTAAAATCCAAAATTGCAAAATAAAAATATTTACAGGACACATACAAAGTCTAAAGTAGATGCATTGCTTGATATAATTTTTGCCAGGAATGCAAAGCGTAAAGAAGTTATACAAATTAAATATATAAACTTAAATTTTATTTCATAAACACTACAAAGTTAATTGTTCTTATTTTCCAGAATTACCAGGTGAATCGGAAGAGTTTTATATATATATATATATATATATATATATATATATATATATATGTGTGTGTGTGTGTGTGTGTGTGTGTGTGTGTGTGTGTGTGTGTGTGTACACTCCGACAGGTGATTCCTTGTGAAAAATAAAGTAGGAAATATGCCAGACATTTTGTACGTAATTGTGATATTAAAGGAGTAATTTGCCTTTGAAAATCTAATTTTAAAACTTTGATTTCCCCATTAACCGAACAGTGATTGACGTAAACCGACAAAGCTCAGGATATTACTTCAAGGCAATAGGGCCGACAAACCAACAGTAAACTCTAGTTGATATCTTCTACCATTACGAAAATAAAAGGAGTGGCCTCCTTTAAATTGCTGACAACGTTTTTAGCGTCAAGATAATCCAACATTTAAGAGTGAATTAATGGGAAATCTGACCTCAGTAACAAATAAGGTCCTCTTGTAGCAACTTTCCAGGACGCATAGTTTTCGTGCAAAACATACGTCAAATTTTGTTGTGATGAAAGAGAGCCTAGCGTGTAGGCAACCCTGCGTACATGAGTGTCTGGTTTATTCCGCAGCGCGGCACAGACGATGGTAGACATTCACTGTAAATGTCACGTACCGTAGCTTAAATAGCTCACATAGCCGTAACCAACACTTTGATCCTAGCTTAATTTGTATGTTTTTTTGAAAAAGAAAAAATTATAAGTGTGCAAGTGAAACAATATCAGTTAAACTGCTCAATAAAGTTTCAACGTTACACGAAGCATGTGCATGTCCGTGTCAGCACAAATGGTAGTCTACAATAATGTAGATGGATGGGGAATCAGTCTCTTCTCGAATATGTATTACGATTTCGGTTAAAACGGTTTTTTTTAAACCGTGTGCCGTTATTTCTTCCAGTATTAAACACACTCACCATATAAAATTAATTGGTTCAAGGTAGAGTTTTAGACTTACGCGTCACTTAATAGTCAACAAGTGTTCATATTAGATAACAAAAATGTTTACTGCAATAAACCGTTACGGTATGTAAAATAACACAGTGCTGCACTGCTTGTGTAACAGTGACGTAACACTGATGGTGGTAACTGACATTAAGGAAATCTGCATTAAAGGCCAGACAGATACAACTCTAGGGTCGAGGGATAGGGAAGGTAAGGAAAATAGGTTCTACGTATCACCACTGAGATGAAATCACGTAACTGATATGCGATTGCAATTGAGTATTTTGGAACCTAACATTTGACTACAAGTTTACAGCAGGGCTGTTTCGGTACCGATGGGGCTTCAAAAATTTTAGTGAAAAAAAAAATCTCATGTGACGCGAAGGTTTCAGAAGAAAAAAATAAATATTTGGGGGCTGAATGGGAAAAAGGGGAAAAAAGGGTGGAGGAAACGGGGTACAGGAGCAGAACTGGGTACCCAATTAAATATAATGGACATTGCAAAACATACTGTGACGGCTAACATATTTATACAATATTATCAGGTATCAGGAATATATTATTTGATTCTCAAAATAAACATGTAATAAAAACGCAAATAATTGATAAGACATATTACTCAGCTTTTAGAATTTTGTCAAGTATCAGAAATAAATTTAACGTAAATCGTAAAAAATAAAATATTTTTGTGAGAAACGCCGAAGTAATACAATTGCGTAACAGAGAAGTCATAATATCTATGCAAATAATAATTTACGTATTTTTGTAAACAAAACGGTGCTACCAGATCAGACTGGTAAAGAGTCAAATATTTTATTTGTCCTGTTTCAATATTTGAATCACACTTTTGGCTCAAACTTTGAAAATGTCCTGTTCATACTATTGCAGACGTACATATTTAAACTCCCTGACGGTAATATTGATAATCTAAATAATAATATACGCATGGTTGAATCGTTTGTAAGAAATCGTCGTAAGTTTATATAAACTGAATATAAAGTTAAAAATAATAATTTATGCACCTTTGTTGTTACCACGATAAGAAAATAAGTAGCACACTCACGGTTGGTAGTGAATAATTATTACCTGATCCTACAATTTTGTAAATTAAGAAACAATTTCTGGGAAATTTAATATATGTTGTATTAAACATCTTGTTCAGGGTTTTGTTTTGTTAAGTCAATTATTAAAACGGTAAACTTAATTTTACATTTGTAAAGTGAACATGGGAATGTACAGTGTTTGTTATGTTAATGAACATGGGAATGTACAGTGTTTGTTATGTTAGTCACAACGATACTATCTATAATGTTAGACTCGCATATATGCTGCGCTTTTGGCAGGGTGTAACGTATTGTCAGGGGACCGTACGGAGCTATGAATAAGACATCTTAGGTAGTGGAATCTCGCTCATTCAGCTGCAAGCAGAGAGGGATGGTGTAACCGAGAGAGCAAGCCAAGAACAGGCGGGGAGATTCAATAATTTAGTGGCGAGCCGAACCCCTAGCCACCAGCTCATGGCACCGCACCGAGGATTTGTGGCCCCAAAGTTTTCAGCCCCCGTGTCGACCGGGAATTTCAATATGCCCGCTGGATTCACAAAATGATTCCAGCTATTTCATTTCAGACGCGTTCGGAAATTGAACCCCGACTTATAAATCTTTGCAACAAAAGTAGGGAAAATAATTACAACGAGAGGAGTTACTCTCACCCGCGTTCTATGATTTATCGCATTCGATGCTGCAAAAGCACCAATTTTTTAGTTCGTAGATAAAATTACAATCAGAACATAAGTGGTGCTTTTGCATAACGACTTTTTTAAAACCAATTAATTTGTTATGGCCGATATATATATATGTATATGTATATATATATATATATATATATATATATATATATATATATAT
>PNEQ01013760.1:0-43365 GCA_003012365.1 Medauroidea extradentata | reverse complement strand
GTGATCAACCATTTCCTAGTTTGAAAGACAAAAGTACAGACATAAAATTATTAACCTATATACACTCATACATAAATAGAACAAAATACACAAAATGAGGTGACATTATATATGTGATCAACCATTTCCTAGTTTGAAAGACAAAAGTACAGACATAAAATTATTAACCTATATACACTCATACATAAATAGAACAAAAATACACAAAATGAGGTGACATTATATATGTGATCAACCATTGCCTAGTTTGAAAGACAAAAATGTACAGACATAAAATTATTAACCCATATACACTCATACATATAAATAAATTAGTATCTTCACTGTAAGGCCTCAAGAGTCAATATCCTTAACCCAATTCATTTTGCAGTTAAGTATTCAGATACACTGTAGAATGAGTTTCTTAAAAGGAAATCAAACAGCTGGTTTTTTAAATTCCTAGTGTCTGTGATATTTTTAATGTTGTCTGGTAGTTTATTATAGAACCTAATGCCCACGTTATTTACTGTCTTAAGTGAATAAGCTTTGTTTACAGACTTCATGTGGAAATTTGATTTATTTCGAGTGTTGTAATGATGTACTTGAGTGTTTGTAGAGTATTTATTCTTATTTTTGTTTATATAAAGCACTGTTTTATATATGTACACACAAGGAACTGGAAGAATACCTAGCACACTGAATACATTTCTACAGCTAGCCAAAGGAGGCATATTTTGTATCATACAAAGTGCTCTTTTTTGCACTGTAAAGACTGACTGTAAGTTTTTCTTATAGATCCCCCAGAATACTATTGCATAACTGATATGGGAATGTACATATGCGAAATAAACAGATCTTAAACATTTGCGAGATGTTACTGATGCAAGAGCTTTAAGCATATAGCATGATGAGTTCAGTTTTTTAACGACGTGCTTTGTATGTTCATTCCATGATAGTTTGTTATCCATTTCAACGCCAAGGAATCTAATTTGCTGCACACTACTGATTTTTTTGTTTTGTACCGATAATTCAGGTTCTCTGCTTACAGAATTTGAATTGAAAAGAATATATTTAGTTTTATCTAGATTTAAAGCCAAATTATTTGCAGCAAACCATGAGGTTATTTTATTTAATGCGCTAATGGCAGAATTTTCAAGTGACATGTCCATGGATGGTTTTATAATTAGGTTTGTGTCATCCGCAAAAGAAACTATGGAAACATTTGACATTTGCAGTTCTAGATCATTTAAGTATAATATGAATAATAGAGGGCCGAGAATACTCCCTTGTGGCACGCCTACATTTATTATTTTTGACTGTGAGTGGTATGTGTTTACAAAATTTTGTTTATTTTTTTGTATTAATTCAATTACTTGCCTCCTATTTGTCAAATATGATTTTAATAAGTTGTTTGCAATTCCTCTTATACCAATGTTTTCTAGTTTTTCTAGTAATATTTTGTGATCGACTATATCAAATGCTTTTGTTAAGTCGAGAAATATTCCAAGAGAGCTACAAGATTCTTCATTACATGCGAGAATGTTTTCCATAAATTCACCTATTGCAGATTCTGTACTTCGTCCTTTCAAAAAACCATGCTGGAAATTATTTAAAAGTTTAAATTTAGTGACAAAGTCTGTTATTCTATCCTTCAGTATTAATTCAAAAATTTTGGACACTGAACTTAAAAGTGATATAAGTCTGCAGTTTTCAATTTCATTTTTATTTCCCTTCTTAAATAATGGTATAACTTTGGCTATCTTTAAATCATCAGGAAACACTCCTGTCGAAAATGATTCATTTATGATATGAATTAATGGCTTAAGTAGTACATGTGAACAATCTGTGATGTACACAGCTCGACCATTTAACGTGTTTGCAAAAAAACGCTCTGCAACATTTACCGTAGCGGGGTAAGCAAATAAACACCACAGAATACTTACACGAGTTACACATTTTAGTCGTATTTCGTGAAGTCGCAAACTGCTCTAAATTGTTATTAACTTTCACGTGTAATACATAAATTTAGAATGGATTTATTTTAACATGAACACAAAGACAGGTCATAAACTTGCATGATCTTTTTTTTTTTACTACAAATTTTATACTACAGAGTATGTCGTACGTAAATAAAAGTAATTTACATATTTCTAGCAGGCAGAATAAACGTTTTTAAGAACATTGTAGGTGATTTACCACGCCTGATATATCGCAAAAATCAATTTGTGCACCGACAATAAGTGGTTTCAGAAACAGGCATGGTATCAACGCGCGTTTATAAGCAAGGGATTGGGTTCGAACACCGGCCCCGGGTTTAAAAAAAAATGCAATGCAGGAAAAAAAAACACCGGTTGGTCTTAAATTTGACGCAGTGGAAAATCGGTGTAGTGATTTGGCGGGAAATATGTGGAGCAAAGCGCGGCTAATGACGGCTGGCGGCTATAGTCCCCCCCCCCTCCCCCGCAACGGTTTTACAACCAGACGGCCTGCATGCATGCATAATGTGGGCAGTCAGTTGTTTGGTCCAGATGTTATCTCTTCTGTCCGTCCGCCCACCTGTACCACACTAGTTGCACATCCCACCTATAGCAAGATGCCCCCAACCCGCACCATTTTCCCCCCATCTTCCGCCAGCGTTTCAAAAATAAAGAAAGGCTATGACTATGTAATAATGCAAGAATATGTACAAAAGTATAATCTACGGATTGTCGAGCCTTGATTTTCGATAGTAAATGTGAAAAAAAAAAAAAAAAATTGACAAAAAATGTACAAATTCATTGCTTTGGCGCACCACCTACTTTATTGCCGTTTTAGTGTGAAAATTTATAATTTTATATTTGTTCGTAATAGTTTTGTAGATGTTACTGGTAGAGGCTTGGAAAACTCGCGTTTTTCCCTGGACGCAAGCTAGAATTCAAACAACTGTATGTCTATGTGATATTCGCAATTACTTGTCACTGACTAAAGAACGCTGAACTAATAATAAAGAAGTTAATAATTTCAGGCCCAATCGTCAGTTAATGTCTGCTTGAGAACGCCTTCAGGCGAACAATTCCGGTGAGTACATGATCATCATGTGAAAAGTTTTTAGCATGCGTAGAATTCCCATAACGGCAAGTTAAAATAACTATGTAACAGTTACTCGGATGTACACTACGATATAAAACAAACTCATTGAAATTAAGTTATTTATAAACTAAAATCAGAAGTTACGTGCTAGACGATTAAAGACATACAAATATTACACAATGAATTTTTGTAATAAAAAAAATTCTTTATATCGGAAATTAGAGACATCTTGTCCCTTAAAACAAAGATCGATTTTATCTCAATCAAATATTTTTAAGCAAGTAACAGAGCTTCTCCTGATTACAATAATAGAAACTTCATAGCTATGTGAACTGTCAATTCGATTTGGTGTACGTTGGAAATAACAAGTGCACCTCTCCTTCTACGAAGCGACGAGCTGCCATAGCGAGGTGTCGAATTGTCGCGATAAGAACTGATAGTATCGTGACCCTGCTTACTCAACGCCCGTGGGCGAATGTATCACAATTCTGAGAGCGGTTAGTTACAAACCAACTGGACACGTTCTGAACTGCGACATGAGATTTATTTACTACATTAATCTATTAAATGTGGTATTGCTTATGTGACGAATTTAACTAGATCTTGAACAACCTTATTAAGCCGTTTCGAAATACATATATTAGGAAACGTTATTTCTTCAATTCCACAAGGCAATGCATTAATTTCCTTTCCCAGGTATTGTAAAAGGAGAAATTTTTAGTCTGAGCATTACTTAGTGTATGCCCTGTTTTAAATAACTGAATCAGTTGGAACGCCTGTGGAGCGTTTCTATTGGGTCGCGTTACGGGCAGCAATATGTTATAGACTGACGGTGAGGTAATAACAGCCAATAAGCTTACTCTGAGCTGATGCTGGCAGCTACCCTTGGACAGCACCGACCTTTTGTTTCATATTTTGCAGCATGTCGAACCTAAACAAGTATACTTGGAAAAGGATTGTTAAACGGGTGGGTTAGTTGCCAAGTGGTGTAAGTCACAAAAAATCGAAAATGGACTTACACCTCTATAGAATTCCTGCAGTGCAGTCTACATACTTACCAAATGGCGTGCGTCCTAGTCCACTACATTTTTCATTGCATTATGTATTAAATAACGTAATCCCTGAAGTTTAACACAGACACAAACTTTAAATTCTCTCTCCTGAAATATTTGCATTTGGTAAGTATGTACACCTCACTGCAGGCAATTCTATAGTGGTGTAAGTTCATTTTAGATGTTTTGTTATTTACACCACTTGGCAACTAACCCACCCAATGGAAATTGTAGAAGTATCATAATGTAAAAAGAAAAATAAATAATCTGAAATGAAGCTAGAGTAAAACTGAACCTTAACTTTGACAACGACAGACTATCACTCTTAAGGCCCTGCTACATAGAGACGGTGAGTCGTCGGTCGGTGACCAGACGTTGCCATTCTGCCATCTGATTGGAGAATGTGACCATGACGTCAGAGTCGTTGTCGTGTTGTTGTCGGGGACGGTGGAGATGGCCAACTTTTATCTTTCACCGACAACTCACCGACAATCCACCGACTCGCGATCATCAGATGGCCATTACAGTGTTTTTATTAGCCATATATATGCGCCACGAAAATTACGAGCCAATTTAAAGTGAAAAGTTTCTATTCGCGTCCACTACGATTTGTATTGAACTTATTTTAAAGTATTTACTGTACCATTTGCAACAAAATTTTGCAAATATAAAAAGAAAACCACAACTGGCGATTGAGCTGCCATCTGTTATGAATTGCGGGAACTAAACTCACCAGCAAAGCAACGACTCTCATTGTAGCACGCAGCAAGGAAATGAACGACGCCGACCCGACAACAACACGACAGCGACAATCTCACCGTCTCTATGTAGCAGGGCCTTTAAGGTAGCCACCTGGGTGAACGTATATTGCGTGTTCGAGGCACAGAAGTGATGAAGTAATAAGGCCGACACATCGCGTGCATCACGTTTAACCCTAGCCTCTATGTGCAAAGCACTGACCTGGCGTGTAGTCTTCTCGCCAACAACTAGCCTTTACGAGACATTCATTAAAGACATTGTCATTTCATAAACTAATATTACATATAAATGTACATTGTACGCGCCTATATCTTTCAAAAGACTCTGTGCCTAGTAATTCAAAACTAAAAAGGATCGCACAGAGTTATTTATGGGCCCATTAGACTAGTAGAGGCAGGTACACTTTATAGCCAGTAGAGTACAAGAGTCAAGGTATGAATTCTCCAGTAATACATCTCGGTTTCTGCTACACTACTACCACGTGGTCAGAGTGTATTATATGTATGTGCTAATATACCGTACACCTTGGAACGCGGCCAAGCTACGCCACTTACTTGTTGATACTGTTTCGTGTTTACACTCTTCTATCTGTAAGTCAATAATTAGTCTCCGTGTCACCTGCAGTTTCGATACAGGGTGGATGATGTGTTTTTGTTGAGGGAATATCAAAGGACTTAGTCACAAAACTAACTGTATATGTATGTGTGTGTGTGTGTGTATATATATATATATATATATATATATATATATATATATATATATATATATATATATATATATATATTTGTATGTAAGTATACAACGTGTTAATGAAATTAAAGTATGGTACAACTTTGTGAGATGATAACTGGTAAAACATGAGGTAAAGTTACATAGGCTAACACAAATTTTTCTTTTCGTTAGCGCGCGTTTTACGGGTCGAATACGCGTCTTAAAAATTGAATTCGACAACTGAAGTTTGTTAATTAATCCTAAAGTAATATAAATGAATGGATTTCTGGGTGTGGTTTATTAATAACAATATCTGCAATCTGTACAAATAAGGTGTCGAATACATGCCACCTTCATTACATTATGGGGTTGGTCATGCCGTTTTTCGCAATAGAATTAGTTGCCATTGCATTTTATGGATATTAATTGCCACAGTTTATCGCAGCACCCTCAAGTCAACCGTTTTCGAAAATTTTCGGAATTTATATCATAGGGACCCATGTCTAGAGAAGATGATGGTTAGAGATAATGGTTAGAGGTACGTCAATTTCGCGGATTCATCTGGCAGCAGCCTAGACTTGTCAGTCCTATACACCCACTGGCCACAACCGATTATCTATTGGCTTATAACCGTACAAGCAGGTAGCAAGCGATAGCACTTAGCATTATTTCCTTATTTACCACTGGCTTGCAGTAGTCAAACGCGTTTCGTAACAGCCGCCAGCAAGTCACAGACATGACAATGGAGTATACATAATTGGCGTTCCACCTGACCTGGAATGTAGCTGCGAAATTTACGTACCTCTAATGATGGTTTATCGCGGGAAAACTTGACTGTTTGCTGGGTTTCAATGTAAGTTCAACTTGTCAAAACATTTCTGGCTTTTAGTTGTATGTAGAGTTGCTACCATATTTGCCTGAGCCAATAATAATTGCCCTATTGTAATATTTGATGTCTGTTATTGGTCTGCAGATAGCTACGTTGTATAAGGCGTGTATCACCTAATCATACATGTAGCAATAAACCACAGTGGTTTCACTGGTATGTTGGTACAAAAGGTTTTCGCGATATACTATAATCTCTAATCATGGTTAGAGATGATGGATTATCGAGGGAACACTTGACTGTTTGTTGGATTTCAACGCACGTTTAGCTTACGTAAAGATTACTTGCTTTCGCTTGTTCGTAGAGTTGTTGCCCTATTTGACTATGCTAATAACAATCCCGTTATTGTAATATTTTATGTCTATTATAGGTAGAGGCACAATTATTTCGCTTATTGATTCTAGGTCAGTGAATGCCAATAATGTATACTTCACTACTCCTGTGATTAGACGACACCTGTTTTAACACATCTTTGACGACTGCAAGCCAGTGATAAATAAGGAAACAAGTCGTGGTGGTAACGCGTGTTACGGTTAGAATCCAATGTATATTTGACTTTGGCCAGTGTGTGTATAGGTCTGATAAGTCTACGCTGTTGCCAGTTTAATACGCGAAATACTCATGCCTCTAATTATAGGTCTGCAGACAGTGACTTGAAGAATAAAATATGGTAGCAGAAATGATTCTCGCGATATTCCATCATCTCTACTGTAGAGTTCCATCACAGTGTTATTTCCGTACTCTAAAGCACGATGTTCAAACGATATTAAGCAGAGAAGCGCGTGCGACAAGGGGATAATTAGAGATAGCAACAGCCACCAGGACATACACAAATGAATGGTGCGGGAGGGGAGTTCTCTTTTTTTCCCCACCGGAGATACCGTGGTAATAACGCGTCCGCGGACCCACGAGGCCCCCTGGTGATGTATGGACCTTCAAAAAGAATAACGGCTCGCAATTACCGCTGGTCGATGACCCCTCATTCCCCTCCCCAACCAGAGAGCAGCTGATTGGTCCGGCCAGCTGCCGATGTGACGATGTTCACGTCGACTCGAGTACTCTGGTTCACGTACCGAGACATATACAACCAGGATGACATATTCAAATACTGGACTCTTCCACGCCTTACGAGCAACAGAGGTGAAGCCCAGTTGTCAGAGCATCCTCACCACTGCGATCCGGGTTCGATTTAGGCGGGCCCAAGAGCGCTGAAGACATGGATACTGAGCCCGAGAGACTTGCAAATTTCGCTTATTATTTGACGACAGGCTAGAATCCAATAGTCTATATTCGCCAAAACACAGTCCGTGACGCTATTGGCATCGGGCCTTCGTGTCTTTGTGTGACTACGTTACGGGAAAGTGGGCATTTTACACTTGACCATATGAAAACAAAAATCCACTATGTGTTCCCGCTTCTGACATGGTCACATTGTGTTTGAGAGAAGGCCGGGGTTAAGGGCGCAATTTTCATCACCATTTTTTTTACCAGATTTTTTCCCTTATTTAAGACACAAAATGTGACTAAATTTTTCTCGTATTAAATGTTTTTTATCTCTCATAGTTTTCGCGTAATGGCGTGTTAAAGTCATATTTTGCATGTTTCCGTTTTAAGGACTACACTAAAACCAACTTATATACCAAACTCAAAAAAATCATAGTGGATAAAGATATTGCAGGCTACAATGTTATGCTGATAAAAATAAAGAATAAAAATTATTTGAAAAAAATTGTAATTTTTAAAATTTTCATTTTCAGTTTTAGAATTTTTTTCAATACAAATAATTTTTATTCTTTCTTTTTATGAGAATGACATTGTAGCTAGCAATGTCTTTATCCACTGTGATTTTTTTTTTTTAGTTTGCTGTATCAGTTG
The DNA here is from genome assembly GCA_003012365.1 of Medauroidea extradentata. Taxonomy (NCBI): domain Eukaryota; kingdom Metazoa; phylum Arthropoda; class Insecta; order Phasmatodea; family Phasmatidae; genus Medauroidea; species Medauroidea extradentata. The sequence continues at coordinate 35,034 of PNEQ01013760.1, read as the reverse complement.
GTTTTAGTGTAGTCCTTAAAACGGAAACATGCAAAATATGACTTTAACAAGCCGTTACGCGAAAACTATGAGAGATACGAGCCAAATTTAGTCACATTTTGTGTCTAAAATAATAAAATTATATGGTACAAATAAATTATTTAAAAAATGTAATGAAAATTGTGGCAACCGCGCCCTTAAGGTTCCTATCTACCTGCACTTGAAACGCAATGCAGCGAGTTACAAGTAATCATATTTGGAAGAAACATCTCAGCGCGCATTACTTTTGAACATCTACGAAAATAAAACACATTTCAAACAATGTTTCTATCAGTTTAAAAATTAGGATCGCTTATTGGAAACACTATTTCAAGCCCCTTAAAATGGCTTTAAAAACAGCTTCTTTAAACTGCCGTATGTAGGAAAATTCCAATCGGATTCGAAAAACACAATAATAGAAGTAAGCACTGGAATTTGAACCATAAGTATAGCAAATAAAATAATATGGTCACCGCTCAGAGTCCCGTAGGAAAATGAATAATAGTAAAGTTCTGCGCGCCAGTTGCTGGGTTTGCGTGTAGAGACGATATTGCATTACGTAGGCCGACCGACGTCACTCTGTCACTCTTAACGCTCCATAGGTTTTGTGCCTCACATACACCAACGCAGTCTACCTAGATAAGAACCTTAAGGTTGGGCCGGTTGCTCGACTAGCGAGACATGCACGAAAAAAGACATATTTTGTGACAGCTACAAAATATTTTGCTGGTATTCGCCCTGCAAAAATTATTTTGCGGTCACCACACACACATTTTGCTGCCACCACTAAAATATTGTGGTTACCAAAAATTGGTTTGTGTTCACTACAAATTTTTTTTTTTCAGGGAAGACTTCCTGCAATTTTTTTTCTTTCAGTGTGCCTGTCGCCGTCAGGGCCGAAGAATGTATGAGGTGAGGGTGAGATCTGTGCGAAGCAGCGACGGAATAACAAAGGCGGGGTAAACGGGAGTTCCCTGAGACAACCCGCCGGCCAACGGTAACTTCCGCCATGTTTTCCACATGCGGAAAATCAGAGACGAGACAATCGCAGTATGCATTGTTTACTCACAGTGTGCTGGAATTAAGCGAAAGAAAGAAGTTCAGCAAACAATGTAAGCCCAACGCCAACAGGAAACATTATGTGTTAGTAAGGTTATACTGCTAAATATGTATGACTAATATACCCAATTGGTGTGGTGTGGTGGCACATCTGCCAATACAAATATCAGCTAAAGAGCTGCATTTGATATAATAAGCACCAAGTTTCACCACGACGAGAACTGCTGTGTAGGCTGTGTTCACTATAAACCGAGCACTCAGCACAACTTACAATTAATTAAAAATATGTTTTATTGAGTTCAAGCATGTTAACTTTTGAGAGTGTTGAATATTTACACTGGTTTTTAGTTACACGAAAGTTTTAATATCAAAAATAGCAAAGACGGCTGCAGAACGGCCGAAAGAAAACTTTATGCAGTGCTCACTTTATCGTAAACGGTCTAGACGGAACGAGCACACGCTCAAAAAGGCATGTAAGGGACGGAAAGAACCATGGTGGATAAGAGGGGGGGGGAAGGGTGTTATAAACTCGCCACTATCATACCTCATTATAAGTGTATGCCTGAACATACTTCGTTCCTTTTAGTAGGACATTATTTACACGGCAAGACGATCGTTGACCGTCAAAGTAGCGAAGCAAGTTTTAAACCCGCAAGATTCTCAGCAGTTGCAGATCCCTATCGAGCGGTAATTGAAATTCGTCGGCCATAAATTACGTTCCACTCGCTTACCACATTCTGTCTTCCTCTCTCACATCAGCTCTTCTACCTCTCTCTCTGTCTTTCTCTCTATTGAACGCAGTACGCTGTAAACACGCGTCGTCTTCTGTTTCTCTCGCACACTCGCTTCTTTTCCTGAATGGAGCAGGTTGAATTTATTAATTTATACCTATACTGCGGACGTCGGAAAATATTCGGTACCATAAAAGATACACGAGGATTTTTATCTGGCATGGTAGTATGCCGGTTCCGTAAAGTCTACGACCTAGGTGCCAATATAACTTCAACAGTGATGCTCGTCGTCTGACGACATCCACGTCCGATAAGGTCTCACCCAGCTGGACACAAGACTTTACTTCTGCCACTAACGATTCTTCAGTCGAACGCGTTGGCAATTTTCATGTCGCACGTATCTGAAGAGAATATATCCGTTACTGGGTCGAGCAAATCTAATTTCGATACTGGTAGTAATGTCAAAAATTTTTTCTTTTTATGAAGATATGGGGCACACCTATGTTATTACTGCAGAAATGTCAATAAAAATGTGTTAAAGCCATTGTTATAGAGAAACCTGAGAGACATTGTATCCAACATTTAACATCGCATAGGCTCTAAACATCTTGGAGATATGAGTATTTAATGTGTTTTAAAATTTCATATGCAGGCATATAAGTATGTTCAACCACTGAATGGTGAGTCAAAAGGCCCGGGTTTGACTCCCGGATGGTGAGGATAACATCTCTGGGTTCAGTACTGGGTGTTGTGGTGTTCACTCATCACCATGCTGCAGAAGACAATGGCGAACCAGCGCAGTATCATCTACACATAGTCGCAACTCGGGGTGTTCCTCCTGAGATTCAAACCAGTAGCTTTCAGACTGTATGTTCGTCGTCATCAGTCATCACATATAAGTGTAGTGTACAATCTATAATGACATTCGCGAATTAGTGTGAAAACTAAGGGCCTAACGCTAAAGTATTTTCAATATTTTCAACTTGGTTTTCACAACAGATTCGTAAGGTATATTCTTATAATTTCTTATATCAACGTATAACCTGAAATCCTACAGGCCTTAGTAAGAAAAGTGCATTGTGACATAATGATAGGTATATATTTTGGAGAAATGCGTGTTTTTTTTTTTGTTTTTTTTTTTTTTTTTAATTTTTTTTTTTTTTTTTTTTTTTTTTTTTTTTTTTTTTAATGTTACGTTTCTCTCACATTATTTTATCTTAATACCAATAAGTAATATATATATATAACATTACACAAATTAATAGTAGTTATTATAAACAGTCAAAGATAAAACAAATAAATTATTATTAATAGCATAATGGTACCAGCACAAGTCAAGACAAACATTCTTAACTTCGTGAAGAATTTAGATATCGGTACAAAAATTTGTATGTGTCTTCTATGGAAATAATCGAACAATATAGTTTGTTTGATTGAAGAAAGTCCTTAGCTGACTGAAGCCTTTATTCCAGCTAAGGCCTCAATTGGTTCCGAGACATGTGTGACACAGTTTGGGGGGCGCAGAACCAATAATACTGAAGCAACTTATGTAGGCCCAATAACGTGATACCACTGCGCGAGCTAGCTGCCAACGTGATAAGTTATCTTCTTGAATACAGATATTCTTCGAAGATAGCCTACAGGTCAATGAACACGCGAGTTTTTCCGTGTCCAGCAACCGGCAATTAAAGTAGACGAAAAATCAGGACAAGAACTTGGTATTTTTTTTCGGGTCCAAGTTTCATCTGGAACTGAATGACATTCTACGAGTGGTCAGAAATAACGGAAATGGCAATGTTGTCCTCGGAAAGAAACTTGACCGGTAATAACTGCAACGCTGTCTCTCACAGAGATTTTAAAAAAATTAAAAATGTATATGTTTAAGCGAATATTGCGGCTGAACAGCATTTGCATGAAGAATTCATTTTGTTTTTCTTACGTGTCTCGGACATTAATAATCCCCGCCATACTACTTGAATTCCCGGCGATTTCTTCTTTGAAATGCTAGAAGGGCACAAAACAAGTGTCATTTGAAATAAACACTGCGAAATAGTATCCCATAATCGTCTCTTTTCACATTATTTCATACATCTTTCCACAAAGTTCTATTCTGTGATGTACCACAAAAACGCTGACTTTATTCTCTGTACCAATGAAACGGCTTTGCGCTGTATAAATTTTTTCTTTACGTCGGTCCGTACATAACATATTGCTGTTTACACGGCTACACCGCTATTAGTACACAGTTCAAATAACAGTAAATTTGTGGCAATTTTCGGAGAAAAAATGGTTAACACATTATATAGACGAGTGTTTCGTGATTAGTAAACACATAACTTGCGTTCTGCAAACACTTCCACGGCGTATTTCGCGAGAAGAAAAATTAACACTCGCAGATATCAGACTGTTTGTACACGCTAACTGCAGTTTTCGTGTAGTATCCTACTTTAAAAGTCGAGGAACTTAAACTGTTACCGGTGGCGTAATAATACTGAAAATTCAAACTATGTAAACTATGGTTACGGAGATAATCAAGGATGTTCGTAGTAAATATAAGCTTTACGGTTGTGTTTATGGGGGGGGGGGGGGGGGGTTCCCTGCAAAATTTTATTTGGTTTACTGATTTTTATAATTGTACGATATCCGGTTTGTTTTGCAGACAAATATTGATACTATTTTTACAGTCATGAAAATGTTCTAGATTTCATAGTTTTTTTATAATGGCAGGTCAAAGCCTAAATTTTCATAAAACGGTTTAATACAATATAGGAAAATCAACTGACTGACAGAAATGAAATAATTCATAGTGAATAACAGTACCGCGGGCTACGTCAAGGTACGTTGAAAAACCGTCTTAATTTTATTCTGTATTTTGAAAAAAAATTCTGAAGTTAATATAAAATTTTTTAATTTTTTGCAATAATGCGGGTTTTGACGTAGCCCACGACACTGTTCTTCACTATGAATTATTTCATTTATGTAAGTCAGTTGGTTTTCCTTTCTTGTATTAAATAGTTTTATGCAAATTTGGGCTTATGAGCACTATTACAAAAAATTATGAAAGCTAGAGAAAACTGTTATTACTGTAAAAAGTAGCCACGATACATACCTAGAAAATAAAACCATATCTCGTACAAATATTAAAATTATTAAAATCATTCAAATTTAGCGTGAACTCCCTCCTTAAAGATGTTCGTGGCCAATAATTTTGAATGCGTGCGTAATTGAGGTAAGAATACTTTCGCTTACCATCATACCGTACTTTCGTAGCTTCAGTCTTCAAGACAAACATGTCCGAGATCGTAAACCACGATGACATCATCTCCACATCAACCGCTTTATAGAAACTGCTATCTTCTACAGAAATAGAGATATTCACTCCAAAGCAATTTTACACGATAAAATATATACTCACTGATTTCTTGAATTAAATTAATTTAATATAGTATTACTTTATAACCATTCAAATAATTTGATTCTATAGGAGGTACCACTTAAATGCTTATCACCCTGTTTTAGAACAAATGTTGCACGTAATAACTAATGTAGCTATAAAGTTATCTACTTACGTCGCACTCAAAAATATTTCGTTCATAAAAACTAATTTTTAAATTATTTTCGTAAATAATTCATTTTAAGAAATAATGTGCATTTTTTTAACATCGTTCAATTCATATACACAAATCAATTAATATATTATTTGAATTAATATTGTCATGAAAACACCTTCTCTGTTGTAGAATATTTCGAGTCAAGAAAATTTCAAACATGTTCAAAATACAAATATATTTGACGAAATTCAAAACAGGCAATAAATGTAAAACAAAATAGCCGTGTTTATCACGTCAACAAGGCGTCACATTGAATCCAAGAAACTGAATTAAATAAATTTGAAAGAAAATTGTAACAAAATTTGACCGTGAGAAGGAGCGTGTAACGAAATTCTATGGATGTCTATATACTAAAAGGAGCGCGGTACATAAACTAACGGTTAAACTTATTTTTCTTTTTCTTTAAATTCGCAGGAGTTCGAAAGTCAAATGCGGAATTTTGAAATAAAAATTGAAAATTTAAACAATTTTTTACAAATACAAAAATATATGCAAGGGTCATGCAGGCAGCCGGGTGGGCGGACTTTAATGGTTTGTGTTTACACGACGATGCCAATAAAGCGTGTACTGATGCGGTCGTGAAGGTACCTTAGGGGCGAAGGTCCGGTTTCACTACTTTGACCATTGGCGACACTCACATTTCTCCAATTGTCAGCGCAATATTTCCGGGCGCGTGAATATATAAGTACAGTATTTAAAATCGTAAACACATAACTACAGATTCGGAAATTTCACGAATTCGACGACTTGCAGGCTGGATTGCACAGACCTATCTACACGCCAACAACTTGTCCATTGGTTATACTGTTTTATCAAGTTGCCGATTGTACTTCTGACAAGGGAGTCAGTCAATGTTTTCATGTAGGTTTTATATTGGTTCACAGTCCTCGAGGACGAGTTTAATAAGCAGTGATCCGACTGTAAAGGCAACTCACACATGCAGGAGTTTAAAATCTAACATATCCTCTAACTAATCCGTGTAATTTCCGAGTCTCTACTCATTATCTAAAATAAGACAAATACGTAGAAAATAAGAAACAAATTATTAACAAAGATTACTATAAAAATCTACAATGTTAAACTTGAAATTTACACCTATAGCAAAATTTCTACCAAACAAGCTTCAAACTACATGTGTTGATTTATATATCAAATCGCACTGGGTCGTTGAAATCAATAAAATCCAAATTGCTATCTTCAATAAAGTCACTTCTTCTATTACAGCACACAGCTGCTTATCATGTTTAAGGCCATGCTCGGTAGTTTAACAGTAATTTTAAAACACATTTTTTAGAAACATTATTTGCATATCAGAGAACCCCTACATTTTTTTTTGTAACAAATGTATCATAATTTGTACCTAATTTTTGTCGTAGCAATAGACCTAATAGATTTTAAGATATTTTTCCATCTGAAGTATCACCAATTTTGTTTGTTATAAAAATAAGCCAAAATTAAGCGAAATTATTTTTTGGGAATGAACGGTGCATGCATTCTTTTTTTTTTTTTTTTTTTTTTTTCAAAACACCTACATATAATTGTGTATATCATGGGTCCTCGTAGTCTGGAATTAATTCAAAGTATTCTGTTAAAATCTTTTGAGTTTTTTGCACCAATGTGGAAAAAAAAACTTATCACGGCCTTAAGTGTGTGGCCATGCAAGAAGCGGTCCAAAAAACACGCAGACAGAAGGAATAGATCCAAAGAAGTCTATCCCCTTGCCTAAATTTTCTTTAGAATAATTTTGTCTTCACTCTTTGAGAGAGGGTATTCTGGATGTGACACTTGAAAACTAATATCAGTTTTAGGTAAAGCCTTGTCTATGATACGAATGTTAAGTTTATCTCATTCCAATTTTGAAATCTAGGAAAACAATAGGCAGAAACAAGTTAGCTAAGTTTTATTTCGTACCCAAAATTACATCATCCGAAATGTTAGCTTGTATGTCTTTTAAAAGTTAAAGTAGTGAAGTAGGGATTGTTCGTGGTCACGCACACAAGAAAATACGGTTCAGCAGGACAACGCCAACCTAGCCACGGCTTATTCCTAAAACGGTTTGATCACCAAAAAGAAGAAAAACTTCGACTTTAGAGCATTTCACGGTTTTGTGACACAAACGAATAAAAATAGGATAAAATTAGGAAATCAAATGAAAACAAATAGTCGCTTATGTTTAAGCATTTTTAAGTAAGTAAATATATAATTAACACAAGATATATTTTTCTTTGTTTTTTTTAGGTTAGACTATTCTAAATTTTTCAATAAATACACATTTGTCTTTCACATACGATTAGTCAACATGTGGTAGCGTGGAGTATTTGGTAAAGCGATGGACTTAAATTGACAAGGACTCTAACATAATCTCTGACTAGTTCAAATCTACCTCAATTCCGGTCAAAATTTTTATTGATTTTAATCATATGTGTAACCCACAAGAACTCTGAAAATAAAATAATTATGCATATCATGCTAAATTTAACATCAGTAGTCAATTTTCTGTGTATTTTGTAGAGAAACGTTGGTCGACGTCGGTAAATGGTTGGCATTACATGTGTAACAACCACAATTTCAACCATCCAACAGCGTTGGGATAATAGAGGAAATTAGTACGAATCCAACCAAAACTCAATGTTGGACCTATGTTGTTTCACGTGACATTACAATGTTGATCCAACGTTGGTTCAACCAAAAGTTGCTACTGGGGTATCTAGAAGTCGTTGTGCCTTAAGTAAAAATAAAAGGAGCTACTCCTGCAGATCACTGACGTACAGTCGTTACTCCTAAAAATTGACAAATTACGTTAGAGAAAATGTCTAACTCCGCCAACAAGCACTCTAACAGTTAGGAGGAACGGTATTATGTCCCCTGGTTGCTACCACATGAAGCATCTTGTGTATGTATGAGAGAATGAGGAGGTATGTACCCCTACTGTACGTCCACGACGATGCTATCATGTACGAAGTCTCACTGCTGCCGCCTCGCTTGCAGAATAAGGATGGCAGGAGTGACTAAACAAGTACGAAAGCGCAATTCAAGATGATCTGGCTGAAGATCACTGGACAGGGGGAAGTGGAAGGAGGCAAAGTACTCTGCGAAGTAGATGATCATGACCTGCTGGAGTTGTCGGCGGACTGGGTCGTGGGTAGACGGGGCGCCGCGAGATACGGGTCCCAGGGGATTAGCTACGGGTCTCCCCAAACCATCTACAAGACCCGCCAAATAAAGAATATTCCTCCACCCGAGCGGTGGAAAGGAGCGATGCGCCGGAGTGATTCGTGGAATGGGGCAGCTCCTTCCTCGTCTAGTGGCCCCCTCCTGTCTTCCTGGTAGTAACGACGTCGACACGGCGATAAAGTTGTCGGCGACTCCACGAGCGGCCGGCGTGAGTAACGCCCCAGCAGCACGCCAGTGGCGCAAGTTGGAGGTAGTCCGTCGTCCAGGAAGCCCCGCGTGGGCTCTTAGCACGTATAGTCCGTCCGTTGACATTCGGACTGCAGTCTATACATAGGGATGCCTATGATTTTCGCGAAGAAACTATTTTGCACCAGCCTGTTTCAATACCCTATGAGCACATCTACAGCCCTGCTTCATGGTCAGTGATTCGAACGTTTTTAACTGTCACGCGCTCGGGTTCATACCAGCAAATCACAGATGTGTCACAGAATATTTAGGAATACAGAAGTGAAATAGCCGGTGGGACAGCGAACTCAGTCACACACGCCAGCAAAACATGGCTTCCCTAGCCAGTAACATGTCGGGAACACCTACTGCCAATGAGCGTAAGGCGGCTGCCCTGCTAGCCAGCAGCCAGGCCAATAGGAAACCTGCCGTAACTTGCAGGAGCCAGACAGACACGGGGCTGGTATCAACAGCCTTGGGCAGCCAATAAACGGTAAAGTTCGCTGGTATCAAACGAGCCGCCATGTTTTTTCACGTCTGTATTACTATTTAGTCTGTGGACGTGTGGTGCCGCAGTAACCTGATTCTGACTGGCAAGTCAAATGAGAGATGTCTCACCAGAAATGTATGCTGCCGATAACAATGAAACAGAGTTGCAGATGTGCACGCAATTATTGAAACAAGATGACGCAAAAATCTTTTCGCCACGGTGTCTTTAATTATACGTAGCAAAAGGAATATTTCGCGAACTCAGTGACTTGTATGTTGGAGGAATCCACTGTCCAGTGTATACTCAAGTCCCGAACACGTGTACATAAGCTACTACTCGCTGGAACAGCAGACAATGAACGAATAGACAGGGTTCGAGTATGCACGGGATAGTGGATTCTAATGTGCAGATCATCCAACTTGCGAATAGTTCCGTTCCCGTATAGGATATACGGCACCACCATTGCCACAATCGGAAGATAAATACCCGGGTCAGGTAAATGGGCTTCACATCTCGTCGACAGGTCATTAATACCAACCTGAAAAATTCGCGTTTTCTATCGGGCACAAGCTAAAATTCAAATAACTTTTAAGATCTTGTCTTATTAATTATTGGCCCTTGGCCTATTTGACACCTCCTGGAAAGTGCTGAGCCAATAATAAAGAAGAACTAAATGCAAGCACAGTCATATGGTATAGACTGTTCACAATAAAGTGAACACTGCTTAAATATTTCTTTCAACCATCCTCCAGTCACATTTACTATTATTGGAGATGGTGAAATTTCGCGAATACAATGACCTGCATGTTAGAATCAAATATCATATGCATACTCAAGTCCCAACCAATTGTCCAGAAGCTGCTACTCAGTGGAACAGCAGACAATGAACGAAAATACAGGGCTTGAATATCAGGTCTCTTAAATTCGTGAAATTTCACGATCTCTAACTATTATTAACATGAAAATTACTCTGAAACTAAAAACCACTGTAAGTGGTTCGCTACTCTCAAACTTAAAACCTTTGACTTCAATAAATTACAGTTTTTTGATATAAGTATTGGCGAGTGCTCATTTTAAAGTGAACCAACTTATCAATGAATTGACGTGCAGTCAGTGAACCTGCCTTCTTAGTGTGTGTACGGGTGTTCATAAATACTAGCGTACAGGTCAGTGACCCCGTGAATTTCTTCGTCCTCTAGTCTTTATAAAGACGGTGACACGCAACTTTGACACGATTACTGTAAATGGGAGAGGAATCGGCCTTGGGACCGATGTTAAGTTCAATCCCAGCATTCGCCTGGAACTATTTCGGGAAACTGTGTAAAACCGAAATCACGACGACCGGAGCCGGGGATCGAACCCGGGTCCATCCAACAGTTGTGCCACCTAGCTCGATTCTCCCGAGGAAAGAGTGACAGTTACTTGTGAATTCTTGGAATGTCAGTCGATTGTGCGGGCGCGCGATGCAAGGCAAAGAATAGGGTGGAATAAATATATTTTTGGTGAAAGCGGTCGTGAGGATTATGTGAGATGAGTACAAAACAGCTGCTGGTCGTGAACGTGGTGGGAAAAGGGATATCGCTGAGAAAACTGGCCGGTGGACCGCAATTTACTCCGTTCCCCACGTGTCAAAATTGAGTGAGATTCCTCCGGGAATCGAACTTGAACCACTGTGTTTATATGCGAGTGGTGCGACCCTTACATTACCGCGGCTCCAGCAAAAAAAAATAAAATAAAATAAGCACCGGCTTTTGCCATAGAGGCATAGTTACAGACACTGATTCTACGCGAGAAAAATTCTGTGGTGTGAAGGTAAAGTGGTATAAGTAAAAAATGGTATTTTGTGTACATCTAAAAAGAAAGTTTTAAGTTATACTGTGTCTAATAGAACATACAAACATCCAAATTAAATTTTTTACCTTCTCATTACCATTAGAGTTATAGCCTTTTACCCAAAACTATAAAATAACATGTAGAATGTGCTGCCATACTTGACACAATTTTCAAATTTTTTGAGTTATACCCATATACCAGAACACCACACATATTGACTGTTTGCTAGGCTCCAATCTAACATGTGTATAACTGACGTTCTGTTTCCGTTATTGGCGTGTCTCCATCATACTTGGCCAATGATAACGCTGGTGCGTTATTCGTATTTAATAATCAGCTACATACTAATCTATCATCTAAACAAATAAGACACAAGCTTAAACGCTGGTTTGCATAACACGGCGGCAAGTAATATTTTTGACGTTTCCCACCACCTGTAGGCGTGTTGAAACAGGTGCATGATGGGATAGTACTATGAGATCTACCTACCTAAATATGTTAAGTATTTAATTCTTTTGAAGATGACGGATGTTAGTGATGTAAAATTAAATTATCACGAGTTATCTTCGTAGTGGTTCCTGGCCAACTGCGTTACAACTTATCGCTAGTTTCTTTGCGTCATTGCGTTTATTTTCCATGATACGGAGAATACATGTATAGATGACTCAGGATAAAGTAAACACTTGGAATCCTAGTTAATATTTTTCCTATTAGTAATTTATAATTTTCTGGAGCTTAATACTAACAAAGCAACCCGAGAAACAATTAACGCGTACATAGATTGTACTGTACTCAAACGTTAACATCTAAGTTCACAATAAATTATAATTTTTTGTCATTATTCAAGGCAAGGCGGTCGAAAAAAAGTGCTCACTTTGTCGCGAATAGCCTATACCTGAGAGCAATGTAACATAGTTACTTCATGAGTTACACTTTTTTTCTTTGCCAAGCATGAAATATCTGTACGAAAATCTCTTCTTATACAGCCTTATGTAGCCTACATAGTGTGTTGACAATTTTTTATATATTCCAATAATTTTGCAAAAAAAAAAAACACACTGGCTCCTATATTTTTCACAGCTTATTTTCTTATTTAAAAATAAATTCTCTGACTGTCTGCTAGAGTGGTCTCTGTTAGTACCCAGTGACGGTGGGATCATAGCGGAGATGAAAAGAATTAGCTGAAAACCGCGTAGAAAATTAACCTTGTTTGACGACATATACAGTTACCTAACCATAACCAATGCTCTTATGCAGGGACTGTGGTAGAAGGAAGAGGAGATATACAACCCGTTAAGCTCGGTCGCACAAGCTTGTGCATACCATTCGGGCGCAGTGTGTTCCTAAAAGAGGAGAAGCAAGTATATTTCTAACACGTGTAGCATTGGACAATGGCGCCAAGTGTACGTAGCGGCAGAGCGCTGAACAATATGTCGAAACTGCGGCCGTCGAGTGTTGCAACTTAACGTTTTACAACCAAACGTTTATTTTCAGTAACAGTTCAGTTGATAGTGGGAAATGTGTACGATTTTAAATCATACCCAGCTGAAAACGTCACATTTTTTAAATATATATATATATATATATATATATTTAAAAAATGTGACGTTTTCAGCTGGGTATGATTTAAAATCGTACACATTTCCCACTATCTACTGAACTGTTACTGAAAATAAACGTTTGGTTGTAAAACGTTAAGTTGCAACACTCGACGGCCGCAGTTTCGACATATTGTTCAGCGCTCTGCCGCTACGTACACCTGGCGCCATTGTCCAATGCTACACGTGTGTTTTCAGCTAATTCTTTTCATCTCCGCTATGATCGAGACCGCGCGCCATACACTGTTAAGTCATGAGATCTGTTAAATAACAACCGAACGTTTGTGAGCCTGTGTTCGCGTAACATGTTTGTTCCTCTATGAGAATTATTCCCCCAAAATATTGATACGCAATTTCGGAATATCATGAATAAACCACTGTTCCGTAGTGTTAGTTTTGTAGATGGTACTTGTGAGTATTTTCCTCTTACGAAATAATTTTAGCTCGCATAATTTTTCCATAATGGTGCGCCAAAGTTAAAATGCTCATATTACGCTACCACGCAAATAGTGGAAACCAATGTATTTACTAACATGAAATAATTCACAGTGAAATAGCATGCCGTAGGTTACGTAACCTAACATTTATAAGCCTACAACGTAATATTTTGAATCATGAAATAATCGCAAAAGTACACAATGAAAGTTCCAAATTCACAAATTTGTTTTAAAATACAAACGTTCTTATATATATGATTTTTTTTTTTCGAATATAAGGTTGCGTAGCACATGGAATGTTATTTCACTGTGAATTATTTCGTTTATGTAAGTCAACAGCTTTTTAACATTTAGGCAATATGACAGCGTAACACGCAAATTTTTAATTTGATGCGCTATTATGAGATTATTATTCCAGCTAAAACTGTTTCGTAAGAGGAAACTGTACTTGCACGTATCATTTACAAAACTGATAAGAAGAGACGATGGTTAGAGAAGGTGATTTATCGTGGGAAATGATGACTGTTTACTAGGCTTCAATGTAATGTATTCATTTCTTACGTTTTTATTTCGTTACTGGCGAGTCCCTATTTGACTGAGCCAGTGGTAACTCTGATGCACTACTTCTGGACGTCTGTCATTCGTCTGTAAACACCTAGACTGTGCCACATAACCGTCGGCCAACAATACATGACGCAGGACGATACACTGATTTGCAGAATACACTGGCAGAAAACATTCTCGCGATAAATCACCTTCTCTAACGATGGTATATAGCGAAAATTTCTTGTGCCAACATAGCCTTGAAAACACTGTAGTTTCTTGCAGTATCTATGATTGGGTTGTGTACGTCTAACACAATGTAATTGTCTTCAGATTGATAACGGGCACCAAATATTACAATACCGGAAATCTTATTGGCTTAGTTAAATAGGGTAACAGCCAGCTCCTCGGACATAAGCCAGTAATCTTTTGATAAACTGAACGTACGTTGAAACCCAGCAAAGAGTCAAGTTTCCCCGCGATAAATCATCATCCCTAACCATCATCTCCACTGATACTACCTCGTGAAGATAAAAAGAATGTATATTAAACGCACCTGAACACCCGCAAGGCTGAATCTTACTCGCTCGCCACTCGCTGCATCACATCTAAGCGGGAAGAGTGTCAACTGGTGGCTTTCTTCGACACGAACACTTGTCTTAACAGGTGCAATTACAAGGAAAAGTTGGCGGGCAAGAGCACAAAGCAAACAAGAACCGCTAGGTCAAGTGCGCAAGTGATCGAGATCAATGAGCAGATACGTGCTGGCGGTCTGTAATTAAGGCGTGTGTGACCGCCGCGCCCGGTAACAAGTGGTGCTGTCGTCGTACGGGGAAGCTGCTCGCCGTCGACCCTAACAACGCCACTTGCAAGCGCGAAGAACGATTACCCGGCGAGACGATGACGTCACGGTACGTCGTCCGTGCAGGTTAGGTGAGCTGGTGAGGGGGAGGTGGGGTGACTGTTCACGTCTTTATACTTCAAGCTAACCGGTGATTACATCTGGCTTTCTCGAGGCCCGCTACAGGTCGGCTGTGACCTCTCTCGCGCGATGTTATCTCTGGCAGAGGATGGCCTGCGGTGCTGGTTTAAGTAGAATTGGCACTCTCTTCAGGGACGTCTGCTTCCCGCTTCTTCAGCAAACTCCTGCAAATTGCCCAGTGCTCCGAGCAAGAAACATTATCCTCTACATCCAGTCTGAAAGAAAACCGCTCGCAAAAGTCTTTAAATTGTGAATAGGCAGAATATTGTGGCCAAACGCCATTGAAATGCTGTGTCGTCCAGGGACCCAAAAATAAGACAAGAAAAACCAAATAAGGGTTACAAATAAAATATAAACCAAATAAAATGACAAGCTGAGTTTGGGTGCAGTCAGTTACATCCATAAACCAAATAAAACATCATACATTTCATTAGGAATTACGTTATATCACAAAAATTGGAGAATATTAATATTTAAAACTATTTGATCAACTAAAAACCCTAAGAAAACTCAGAACCTTCCATTAATAAGGTGATGGATGAATGTGTTCACTACAGCCAAGTTCAATTTGTTTAATTTTCTTGTTTTGTTTTCTCCCACACTTGAATTTTTGGAACGACACACAAAATCATTCAATGCCACTGGAATAATATTTAAAAAAAATCGAACAAGGAGGGAATAACATTCTTAAGGCTCGGGTTCAGTCGCCATATTGAATTTTATTATTTTTCTCTTTTTTGGAATTTTAAGAAGAAAAAATGTTAAATATGCGGTTATACCTCATACTCTATTTACATTTCGCTACAGTACACACTTAGCGATTTAGCTGTTAACATATAGTTACGTCGCAATGTGAGTGGCCAATTATTTTATACTCATATTTTGCCCGACATTTTGCGACCTAACTATACATTACTAGCTCTACTGCCATGTTTGTATTGTAGTTCAAGGTAAATAAAATTTGCGGTATAGTCACCGATTTAACCATTTCCTTCTCATAATTCCAAAAAAGCGAAAAAAAAAAAAAAAAATTCAATATGGCGACTGAAACCGAGCCTTAATAAGACACCATGCTCAATACAAACACGTATTCCAAAACACTCTAACACAGCTAAAGACAACATTTTAAGTCTACCGTTCTTAAAAATGTACTCGCCGAATGTACGCAAAACTCAGAAACGAGCACTGAACTGTACTACAAACCTTCCACCAGTAAAATCATATGATTACCACTTAAGAGTCGCATAGTAAAAATGGATCGGTGGGAATAGAATCTTGCACGCTAGTCCAGTGCTTGACTCGTTGTGGCGTTTAATGCGCGCTTCAAGGTCGCCCATACAGCTCTGTCGCTTATGAGCATCTAACGCGCAAGTAGGCGGCGCCCTTAAATGTAAATACCTTAAAAAAAAATTTTACAACAAAATCATACATTTGCGTAAGTTTTTCGGCAATGATATATTATTTTACGAAACTGATTTCTATTAATGTTTGAAAGTGTAGTACCCGACAAGGCTCGATGTGGTAAACCAAAGAACTCCCATCGAAAGGAACCGGGGATCGATTTCCAATCCGGACGTTCTGAATTTAATTCATCATGGTTCCCTTAAGAGGGCGTGGTACATAATTCAACGCTAAAAGCATTAATCTGTAACTGTAGGTTTCTTGAAGACAATTAGCGAAAATTTAACAATAGCAATTCTAGACAATAGTATTAGCCAACGTTTAAAATAAAATTGTTCCCAGTGTTACGAACTTCTGAGGCACAATCTCTGACGCCGGAACCTCGTGCATTTAACTGCGGCGCAAGATATCACGCGTAACGAATTAGTAACTCTGGATAAATATTTATTCATAATGTTGGCAAATACCATTATCTAGGATTGCCAATGAGTATATTATCCATATTGGCTTCGAAAAAAACATAGAAATCAATTGATGTTTTCGGCGTTTATTTATTTACCACGCACTCTTAATCACTAGGGCGATATCATGGAATGTGCCTCACTATAGAGAGCACGGCCGATTCTTTCATTTATTTCTCTTTCAGTGATTTGATGTTTTTAACTCTCAGCGTCTCTGGAGTTCTACCAGCAACTCACAAACCCGTGCAGACGCAGTAACCTTGTTCAAATTAGTGGAGTCAAATGAGTGATGTCTCTGCACAAATACGTTCTGCCAAAAATCATTGGTTCTACCTATAGTGTGTAAGATATAAAAACGTATTCTCTAGTTATGCATAAAGACAGAAAATTTTCGCGGATTCAATGGCCTACGTGTTAGACTCAAATATCCTATACATACTCAAAACCCCAGCCATTTGTCCATTAGCCGCTACTCACTGTAACAGTAAACAATAAACGAATAGATGGAGCTTCAGTATGTATAGGACAATGGAGTCTAGCGCGCGGGATACTGAATTTGCGAATTTTCCTGTCCCTAGTTATGCACCTCGGCCACAGACTAAATAGTAATACAGACGTGAAATGACGTGGCGGCTTGTTTGATACGGGCGAACTTCGCCGCTTATTGGCTACTCGAGGCTGTTGATTCCAGCCTCATGTCTGTTTGGCTACTGCATATTACGGCAAGTTTCCTATTGGCCTGGCTGCCGGCTAGCAGTGCAGCCACCTTATGCTGATTGGCGGTAGGCGTCTCCGCCATGTTGCTGGCCAGGTAAGTCATTTTGCTGGCGTGTGTGACTGAGTTCGCTGTCCTACCGGCTATTTCACTTCTGTATTCCTAAATATTCTGTGACCTCGGGCTCCGCAGAAAAACTGTCACGTGCTCAAAGTGTATAGTCGTGTCCAAAATCGCTTGACTTGGGACACGACTCCGCTTAGCAACTGAGTTTGAATAATTTATACTGCTTTATATTTTTATTTTTTTTTTAAGAATGACAACCGTCCTCGTAGTTTCCCAGTACGAAAGTAGGTAATGTTTCCGGAGGCAAACTTAACTTCTGAACGTATCCTCGACCCTGGTATCCGCCAAGGCAGACTAGTGTGAAGTAGGCGACACATAACATGAGAAACGCGCGGTGTCTGGCGATCATGTCCCGTGTTTATTGGTCGAGGCGACTAGCCAAGCCCTGCGGCTGCTCGGATCTCACAACTCTGTAGGGTAAACATCTTCGGCATTTCGACAAATAAGGCAACGCTGACTATAGCGATAAATTGTTGCTACGACGAGTATCGGCTTTTCATTACTTGCGTGTAAAGCCTAGTACACACGGCCATCTCTCTTGTACAAGAAGGTGAACACCTTCTTGTTCACCGCAACTTGTAGCAAACTTGTTTCGTGTGAATGGCCACCGAGCCATTAGTATACATGAACTTGTATACTCGCTGGTGCGGGATATGGACGATTACATTTTCCGCTACATTTCTTGTACAATTTGAATGTAAGCAAACAATTTTTATACTCACGAAACTGTTTTTGGACGGAACAGCTTACAAAGACGAAGTATTTAGAAATAAATACTGTCTAACTGGATAAAAGATGATATTGAAGTAATTTCGCCAGCTCGTACATTATAACACTAAAACCAGAATATTATCTACTTAGGACAATATTTCAGTTCTTGCATTTTACAATTGATTTACGCTGCAGACACAATAAATATTATACAATTTACCACCCCCCTCCCTTCTTCCAATACCCCTAATGCAAATTTAAAAATCTAATTTAAACACTTTGATGATGTACACCTTCTTTTACAAAGGCGGCAGTGTGAATGAAATAATTAATTCTGTAGGATGATAGGTATAAGTCAAGCTAGTGTTTTCTTTATTGAATATATTTGATGCTCGCTTGGATGTACAAGAAAGATTCCTAACTCTAAATGTAGGTTTCCTTTGCGCCGCCTGGGTAACAAACTTCCGTGGAGAAGTTCGTTGTACGACGACTTACAGCTCGGGAGAGACAGTATTATCAAGAACGAGCGAGGTGGCGCAACGATAACACGTTGGACTCGCATTCGGGAGGTCCCCAGTTCCATTCCCAGCTCCGGCCATACTGATTTCGGTTTTCCATGGTTTCCCGAAATTTCTCCAGGCGAGTGCTGGGATGATTCCTTAACAAAGGTCATGGTTGACTTCTATCCCAGTTCCTGTCAATGTGTCAAATTATGTGTTGCCGTCTCTAATGACCTCGCTGTTGATGAGACGTAAAGCCCGCTTAGTTTACCTTACCTGTGTTCTAAGTGTTCTCACTGCAAACATAGCTTGCCCCCGCTAAGTTGAAAAGAAATTAAGGGGGATAGATCCCTGCCAGATCGGTTTTACGGTTTTTCTTATAAATCAGAGAATAGACGCATTGTTTTACTTTTTTCAGGCTGACAAGGCATAGTTTATTGTTTCATTCACTTTTTGGAATCCATATGGCATTGTTTCTGTTAATGTTGCGGCCTCTGTAGTCGCTCCCGTAAATAAAGCAATTTTTCCTTTTCAGCTGTTTCCCGTTGCAAAATAATGAATATATTATGGTTCCAGCAATTACAGAAAATCGATTAAGTTTGCATCTATGCCTTGTCGTGACAACAATTTTGATACATCGACTGGAACAGAAGTTATCGAGAAGAAACAGATAAATCCAAGGTGGTAGGGATCAATACCCCTTAACGAAGATAAGCATGCGCGAACAAGCCCACAGTTCATCACTGCAGCTACGGTATTAAAATTTAAATTTTGTGAACATATTAATATTATGTGTGTCAATTTAATATAATATTATATATATATAACGCATAGCTTATCCTGCGTTATATTTTTTTTCTAATACTATGATGTAATGATTTTTCTTTTTGCATGATATATTGTAGATCTTCTTCATATTATTGGTGTGATTATATCAGAATAAATTACTCTGTGGGTTGGTTGTCATCTTCTTAAATCCGTCTCTTCTCAATATACCAGCGCTGACCAAAATCTCTCGCTCAATCACTCTCAATGGACGCATTTTAAAGCTAACACTTTTATTCAAATGCACCAAACGTGAAATGTATAGAAGAAAGTTTGCCATGTCAATAGAAACATGCCAATTTTTATTTGTAATACTTTATATCCATAATACGTAAAATGTTTCGCACACAATTATGAAACAATCATATTTTTTTTTTAAATCCTTTACTTAGCTGTATTTTTTTGTAAAAAAATTTATTGAGAACACATTTTGATGGAAGCTACAATTGGAACTGTGTTATCGAAACGCAATAGTTTTTAACACTGATTTTTCAGACAAACTGAAGTGTTTTGTTGGATACACGTTTGCTAGCGAAAGTTGTAGAGCCGCAGATAAACACATAGTTTCACAAAAAGGACAAAGCACGAGAAGAAAAAAAAAACAACAAACCGATGAAGCTAGGAATGACTGCAGTTAGCAAATATACACATAATTCTGAAGTATGGAAACGCAACAATGGAAAGATTTTTTTTTATAATATACAGACTGTGTTTGCTGATACATGCGTTTCTGGTTTCTTTGGTTTCTATTTCTGTTTCTCATTTTCTCGTGCATAGTCCTCTTATTTAGGCCTGACTGTTGGTTTCATGCGACTCAGCAACGTTGGTTAGCAATGGCCTACATCCAAGAACCCCTGATTTTCGTGAAAGGATTCTTGCACCACTTTGTTCCAATGCTTTATACTATGCCAATCAGAAAAATGTTACTGTGACACCACACGCCTCTAATTAGCAGGTAGAACCTTAAGAGTGCGTGCTAGATCAATAAACGCTGAGAACATCAATTAATTTCTACGCTTTTTTCGAAGCCGCTATGGATAAAATATTCAACGACAATACTAGATATTGGTATTTGCCAACATTATGAGTAAATATTTCTCCAGAATTTCTAATTCATTACGCGTGATCTCTTACGCCGCAGTTAAATGCACGAGGTTCTGGCGTCAGAGATTGTGCCTCAGAAGTTCGTAACATTGGTAACAATTTTGTTGAAAACGTTGGCTAAAACTATTGTCTAGGAGTGCCATTGTTTAATTTTCGCAAATCGATTTCAAGAACCCTACTGTTATATAATAATGCTTTTAGCGTTGAATTATGTACCATGCGCTTTTAAGACTCCGAGAACTAAAATCTTCTCATCTCTGACAACGAAGCAGAGTTGCAGATGTGCACATAAAACATTGAAACAAAGCAGTGCAAATAATGTTTCGCGAAAATTAGGAGTACCCAAGCACAAAACATTTTAAGTTTGTCATTCACGTCTGTTGCAAAAATCGTTCAAACATCAGAAGAAACCACAACACTGTAGTTTACATAAGTTAATATGAACAGTAGAAATTACCCCTTATCCCTTACCACTTACATCACTGTGAATGTGTTTTGCATGTTAACATGGAGCGGAATTCGTGATCTGATAAATACTCTTTCTTCGGCTTGATAAAAAAAGTCATCTGTTGTACATCAAACTCGGGTTATGTGAGTTTGTCTACGATACAACACCGATAGAAAAAAAATTATTTATTTCAAGTAAAAATTTTAACGAAGTACTGCACAGTTATGTTTAGGGTAAAGACATTAGGAGAAATGCACCCGCTATGCCGTAGAGTGGCTAACCTCTCGCGGCATTCCCACGTCCTAACACCTGGTGTAAGCTTCAAGCTTCAAATCGCTGTCAACGCTGATAATCCGTGAATATTCACTGATTCACTTTTGGAACGTCTGCTCTCTAAATCAGAAGCATTGAAATTACTGAACGCCACGAAAACGGCGTGCAATGTTTTGGTCTTTAGTTTTTTCCTCTAGAACTCAAAGCGGTGACCCTAATTTTTGTTTTATTTACGGAAAGTGCGTAATGAAGTCCAGTGCTTTGTTATCTGTTTTTTATATATGATTCCGGTTGGTATGTTTA
The DNA here is from genome assembly GCA_003012365.1 of Medauroidea extradentata. Taxonomy (NCBI): domain Eukaryota; kingdom Metazoa; phylum Arthropoda; class Insecta; order Phasmatodea; family Phasmatidae; genus Medauroidea; species Medauroidea extradentata. The sequence goes on along the minus strand of PNEQ01013760.1, from coordinate 13,466 downwards.
CATGACAGCAATCTGAAAGAAAAAAAAACGTTTTTAGCCATTTTGATTTCACCCGAAAAAATATTTTTAATTAAGAGTGATATCTAGAATTATAAAATAGGGAAGCAAAGTTTTTAATGTGTTTTCTTTTCATAGATAAATATATCAATCAAACACACGTAAGCGGAAACCACGGTGAACTTGTCTGCATACATATTCTGTTACACATATTACGACGAATATACTTAATGCTGAAATGTGGTTATCTTCATGGTTCAAGATGTCTCGACGATTAATTGAAAACACTTCTCAACACTATACACCCCTTTTCACCTCCTCCTCGTCTTAATATCTTGGTTGTACTTTGTATTGTAAGACGATAGCAATTTTCGAAATTCGCCTCCGAAGGAGGTGAAAAGGGGTGTATAGTGCTGAGAAGTGTTTTCAATTAATCGTCGAGATATCTTGAACCCAGCGGGCTAATGTTGTCTTTTACACGTCCACAAGACACCAATAAAGTATTCTAAAACGTGATTAAAGGGGTTTTCGAAATTTACTCTCTTAGGTGGAGTAAAGAGATTGAATATGATTTAGATAAATCCTCGATATCTATCGAACCAGTGTCGAGATATACAATTAATTTTTGCTTCAGGATGATGATTACAGAAATGATCGCAAAACGGTTTTAAGATTTTTCGAAATTCGATTTCTCAGTGTTTTTTTTTATAATGAATGGTCGAATTTGATTCGACTGAACGGGCTAGCGATGTGATTTACACTTCAATTGGATACTTATACAAATGTCTAAGATGTTAATTCAAAATATTTCGAAATTCGACACCCGGAACGGTGAAAAAGCACAAAATTTGTTTTCCATCAACCCACAATATCTATCTAACCAGTAGCGATACTGAGGTGTTGTTCGCGTCTAGAGTGACGCTTACGTAAGTATTTATTTAAACTGATCATTCCGGAAAGCAACATGTAATCAGTCAATTTTCTCTTATTCCCATTTCAGAGTGTACTTGATGTTTGATATTTCTTTAGTCGTTATAAACACATAATTACACATTCACTTCGCTCAGAATAGGAACACTCTCTCAGCGTAGTATACATGGAAACGGGTATTTCCAGTTTCGTCGCTTAGTTTATCGACACTTCTCTCGAGTAGAGTTTCATATTGAATTAACACCAATAATCTACTTCCATTAGTCTTGATTGAACAAACACAATTAAAACAAATACACTGCCGCTAATAAATGGCCATGTTATATTTATGAAGGTGTTTCAGAACTAAATGTATAAGTTTTCGATTTCATCTACATGCGCCGGGAATCAAACCCAGATCGCCAAGGTGCGAGGCGAGTGCGTAACGTGAATCGAGGCTTCCATAACGGTAGACGTATCCGCGCTATAATAGATTTAATTGTAATCTTTAGTTAAGTAACTCTTAAAATTTAACATTATTGCAGAACCAGTGAGAGTAATGAATAAAATATGAGTGACTTGATTTCTGCAATTACTTTTATCACGTAAGCATTAAAAAACTGCAATCGATTGAGTGATACTTGTTTACGGTTCCAGCTTGCAGCCCAAACCACTGAATCTAGAATATGTAAGTTTTTAAGTTGGTCAACATTCAAGGCAGACGATCCGAAAAGCAGGAACAAGCTGCGAGAAATATCTTATACAGAAGTTTCACTCTATAGTAACCTACCGAGACATGGTGTTGTACAACCTCTATAAGCCCAGGACACATATTTTATTTTTTTTTAATTAAATGTTGTTTTCATGAATTATTTCAACGTTACGTGACGCAATTGTTTGTCACTCAGGTCTAAATTCCGGGAGGTTCTGGGATCGAGTTCCGTTAAAAGCTGCGTGCGAACGTTCAATTCTGACACTCAAAAACTACAAGGCAGCTCGAATTAGTGCAATTAACACGTAGTCGTTTAAAAAGGGTAAAATTGCAGTTTGCTTTCCACTTTGGTTCCTTTACAACATCAGCTGACATATCGTCGGTATACTGCCAAAAGGGATTAAGTCATAATTGCTATTTTGTTTTAAAAAAACCCTTTTAATTGTAGATATTAACAAAAATGTGGTAAGTTACTATAATGTGACACAAAAGTACGAAACGACGAATAGACTTTAAACTTGGGGGCAATTGTCCGTGAACAACATATACATATTCCTAGAATTTTTATAATTTTATCTCATTTTGACTTGGTTACTTTTGGCAGTAAATCGACGATATATCATCTCACTAATTTCAAGTTTGGGGCACCAAATACGTTTCCGCGAAACCTTTAACCACTGAAACTTTGTAATGGCAATAAAGTTCAAGTGAATATTTTGAAAATATATAATTGAGGGCACCGCCACCAATGGTTGTGCACAGGGTAAATCAGATGTTTTTCATTCGATTAACCTCTTACCTTAGGTGTCTGTAATTACACCACAACGTCAAATAGGCAGGGCTATAAATAAGGCCCAGGCGAAGTCGCTGTTAGTGGCAGGGACAAACTTAAGACTGCTTTTCGCGTGGACAGCTATAGCTACTTATCCTGCTGCAGAATTAGTTCAACTAGCCGCTTGGACATTCTAACACTTGATGAGTGAAGTACCATTCATGTGTACAAAGAGGTTTTTCAATTAAAGTAAATATTATCAGATACGAATAATACTCGCGAGCAAAGCCGCGGGGGACTGCTAGTATATGTATGTATGTATGTATGCCCCAAAGGAAGTTGTATTTAATAATATGTATAGAAACCTCTGAGTGGTTTGCGGAATTGTTATACTTATGAGACACTAATTTGTCGCGAAAATACTTTCGCACAATTTGTTTCAACGCCTTACGTGACCATCGGCAGCTTTGCTTCATGGTTATTGGCAGCGTGTCTTTGTTCAGACACACTTGACTGCATCAATTGGAATAAGGCTATTCCGACAGCACGCGACAGCGAGTGATTTGTAATTAGAGCCCAAAGACAAGTGAAAGTTAAAAAACATCCAATCTCTGACCACGAAGCAGACCTGTTGATATGGGCATAAGGCATTGAAACAAAATGATGCAGAAATATTTTTACCAAGATCCATTCGTAGCTCTAACTACAAAGGCACGTGCAGGTAAATCTTCAGCCAGTAGCGTACAATAGGCATAATAAATGTTTTCTCCAGTAGCACGACTAAAATATTGGGAACATTCTTATTGGTTGATTCACGCAAGCATGTAAATGCCACATGCTTACGGTGTACAGTCGGGTTTAATACCAATTTCATAGAAACGCACGCTTCACCACTGCTTCCTAATGATGGCTAAATGGAATTTAAAAATCAACAAATCTGATGCTATTAAAGTAAAAAAAAAATCTTTCTACGAATATCAAACTCTATGCAAATATATCTATAAGACATCGAAACAAAGTTCAACAAAAATCTTTTCGCGATAGTCACGGGTCCTTCCCTACCTATGACGTATTTGCCCTAGATTTCTGACGTTTTTTATAGCGCTGCGCTGAAGCGGAGGTAAATCCACGGGCTTCCCACGCCTCAAGATCACTGGCCCAGGATGAGACCTGGGCCTGAGAGGGAGGAGGCAGCAGGGAGTGGAAGAGCCCCCATGATTCACGGTGCCGGGGTCGGAAGGGATGAATGCCGTCAAGCCATAGGAGAGGGAGGGAATACAGGCACCGTTACGTCTCACCGAGGCTCGTTACCTATTCATGTTTCGCCGCTACTCGCGAGATAGTTTATGACTCTTCTGCATATGGATATATTTCAGCGTCGCGGGACCTGTCCTGTCCCCCCCCCCTTTTTTTCCTGCAATGGTATATGCGGCACCTTTTCCACGGCGGCGAGCTGACCCGCAGGAGTAGCGGGTTCAAGTCCACGCTTCCCACGCCCCCGTCTACATATTTTACTCACCTAAACAGATCACCTGGCTATGTTTTACTGTGACCAAGATTGACCGCATTTCAAGGGAAGCTGTATTACTGAGGACCCTTGATTTTGCTGAAAAGATTTTTGCATCAACTTGTGCATTTCCACACATTAGCAGTAGTTGACGTACGTGTATTTGTACAGATATGTCTCTCGTTTGAAGGAATTGGAACATGTTGGTGCAAAAATCTTTTCTACAAAATCTTGGGTACCTAGGTTTTAGATCCCACTATACACTCAAAGTACCACGTGGTATAATACACCTGTAGGATACGTTCAATAGATAGACAGAGGAAAAATTCGCGGATTCACTGAGCCGTAGGCAAGTCTCCAGGAATGTCAGCGAACTCAAGCAGACAGCAGCTGTTCATTGGTTGGTCGTTGACACAGTGAAATGGATCTTCATTTAGTTTCGTTTTTGTTATTGGCTCAGCGACTTACAGGAACTATAAAATAAAGAGTCGAGGGCCAACTACGAAAGTTAGTAGTTGTAATTATAGCTTATTCCCAAAAGAAAATGCGGATTTTTTAGGTCCCTACCAACAGAGTATTTTGCTGTGACTGAAGAATGCGTTTCTCATGTCACACAAGTTACTGACTGGGGAGTACCTGCTCTTACCAAGCTATGGGTTCCACAGGCAGCCCAGAGTTCTGTATAGTCATAACTAAGCACCGCTTTCCGTGTAAAGCGTTAACGTTTTGCCACTGCCGATTTAGTCAACTAAACTCTTTTACTAACTGATAGTTTAGTATTTAGATTTTAGTGTGTAAATAACCGTGATGATTACGAAATGATCAAATGAGTAAAGACATTTTAGACAGATAAAAATTATTCACTTCAATTGTTGCGAGAGACTAATTTTATGACCATGATTGTATTAATATTACTGAAGTACTCTCTTAGACCTATAAGCCAATGAAGACTAGTCTATAAGTAATTATATAAACGATAAATTACACTTTAACTTTTGCAAATAACGTATTCTAACTATACGCTCTTTATTTATGTGTACCACTGGAATAATTTACTAACTTCCTATGCAAGTACCTGTCCTCTTCTTAAAACTCACTGACTATAACAGTTAACATCGAGGTTCCAACGATTATTAGGGGTGATATGAGTATGTAGCAGTGCTAGAATGAAGGAGCAGGGGAAAACTTGAGATCCCCGGGAAAACCAGCCGACTTACACAACGTCCAAGCACTATTCACACATGCGAAAATCCTGGGTAAGACCCCGTCAGGAATAGAACCCGTATCAAACCGGTGGGAGGCGAGCACCCTAGCCGCTTCGATCACAACCCCAAACGAAATACTATATCACGTTTCAACTGAACAATACTAAATTACTAATTATTGAATGTATAAACTATACCGATTACAATACGGCGTCAGATATTTTCTCTCCCTCACATTACCCATGCAGCAGGACTGATTTCTAAATAGGTTGTGGGTTCCGCTGTCAGAGACTCCCTGATTGGCTTATTCATTTTCGTTAACACGTCTCTGCAAAACCGTTCTGCAACATGCTTCCTTTCCCCTGATTCACCACATCCCCTGTGATAATTAGTTTAGCTTACAGCACGTTGGTTTTAATTAGTTCAAAACATTAGAAGAAGCTATCCTATAATTCTAAGAATTTGTTAGGTTATGAAACAACAATAAATATAAAAACCGTGCGCTTCTCCGCGACTCGCGCATGCGCAGTTCAAACCAGCCAATAAGGAGAGGGAGTAAGTGGACCGCACAACCTAACGTCTAACTTCCCGATACGACATACATCGAGTCGTTGCCGCGAAACCATCCTTCTCTCCTCTTACATGGCTGTCATCTCGAATCTAAGACCGTTACTAGTAATTTAACGACAAGGCAAATCAGTACGGCTACATTAAAACGTTGTCGAGAATAGAGTATTAATTTCAGACGGCCGAATTCTGAGTCACAATTCTAGTTAAAAATTATTTCAAAGGAAATGAAAACAATAACAATTAAATTTTTCTACAAGCAAGGCTTTAAAAAGTGGTATAGGATCGAGCGTACCTATTTCTTATAGGCTGTTCGAGATAAAACACTAACCAATACATTTCTTTAAAAAAAAAAAAATCGTTTCGGTGTAGTTATATCTTTAACTATAAATAAAAAACAAAGCGTTCTTCATGTCAAACGCAATAGTATGAATTATAAAGTTTATGAAAAGTACATATTTTAATTAAAAGACCCATAAAAGTACTCTTGTGATTTCTAATTGGCGGTTTTTTTTACTATAGTAATGTTCACCATGAATTTTTTTCGAAATAGTAATGATGGTAATACATTACGTTACATGGAAAAACACGTATGAACAACTTTTTTGTGGCTCATTAAAAACCGGTTCTGAGATTTTCCCGAAAAGAAGTTGGGATGTCCATTAACATGATTCCCGAGTTCAGCTTGTGCAATAATCTTGTTTATACCGTAATATGCAAAACAACATTTTAAGCACTTCTCCGCGACCTGCAACATTTCCATTGATGACATTCATTCTCTCCCAACTATTTTTTTCCCTTCTCCTCTGGCGGCCTCTTACTTTGCTGCAGTCGCCTAGCGAGATGCCATAACGGTCTGCAATTCAGTCTCTAATTTCGGGCTTCTTGCAACGCGCTTCTTGCAAGTTTAAAAACGATTATGTTTGCTACTGTTTGACAGCTCGTTCCAACAGTTTAACCAGTCGAAAATTGTGCAATTAAGTCTTAATGGTACGGGTTCCGTAAAACCACTTCTCATTCAATGTAGCCTGAAATTTACACCCTTAACGGTCACCGGTTGTGCATCATCAAACTTCTTAATACTACGTTTCTATTTCTTACCATGTCTAGTGGTTTTTAATTACTGTCTTGCCAACAGTGTGGAACAGCAAATTTGCAGTTGATCATTTTTTAAGTTTCTCTAAGGCTTCAGTGCCTATCCTAGAGGCCTGTCAGGAGCAAGCATTGGGAAGATTTACATGTTAAATTATAAATGTGGCTCAACATCTGTCTAGTGCTGACATTTTGTTCAGCTCAGTGGGCTACGGCCACATTGCTAGGGTCGGTTTGGCTTTTTTTTTCTCTGGAAACTGTGAGCAAATAAGTATTTCCATCATAAAAGAACCATAAAAACAATTACTTTTATTTTTTGTTCATGCTTTAACCTCTTTCCTGCTTAGATAATTTTTACAGTGTTTGCAAAATATTTTTACGCATGTAGCTATACTAAGTAATTTCTGTACAGTTTTAGGCCATAGTAAAATCACTTCAAAAATATAAAAAAATAAAAAATGTAAAAAATAAAAATTTAAAATTAAAAAAATTTTATGTTAAAACAAATAGTTATTGGCCTCGATAACTCGGACGAAACAGGAAAGAGATTAAATTAATTTCTGAAGCAATATTTTCCTCATTTCAATATAGAAAATTGTTTTATAACCGAAACTTATATAGAAGCACAATTAAGAAAAATCCTTTAGTTCAGCGAATTCCTCAAATAAAAATTCGCGTGTTAGTGTTCGGAACCTCATAAATGTAATACATCAGACTATTTACGGGTAATGTAAAACACGTGCACTCATTAGTAAATGCGTCAAAATTCCCAATTGTATGTTTTAATTAATATAAAATAGCTAATTCAGCAAAGTCGACGAGTTAGTAACATAGTGAGATAGAATTGGCAAAAATATGAAGGTAGAGCCATAGGTGGGAATAATAGATAGGGGCCGGAAAAATTGGCGAATCCATTTTAGGACAAAGCAGACTCCAAATCCATATACCTTTTAATACGATTATTATATATGGTGATTTATCGCAGGAAAACTATACTGTGTGCTAGGTTTTTACTACGTTCAGCAAATCGGAAGCTTTCTTTATGCTACTGGCTGTTGTCTGTAATTGGCAGAGCCAATGAGAGTTCTCCTAGTGTAATACGTGACGCTTGTGGCTGGTATACACACAACTATGTCCTGTATGACAGATATCATCCAATCGTGTATGCTGCAAGAAACTGTAGAGTTTTCAAGAGTATGCTGGTCCAAGACGTTTTAGCGATAAATCACAATCCCTAACAATTACAGTTGAATCAAAGTAAGACAGGACCCAGAGCTCTTTCAACAAATAACAAACCTTCTAGAAAACTAGAGCTAAACCCGTTATATCTTGTCTGTGTTGAAACTGGTTGCTGATCGGTAGGGGCCGGAAAATATCGCCGATTCAATTACCTGCAAGGTAGAATCCATTGTCCTGTGCATATTCAAGCTTCGTCTATTCGTTCATTGTCTATTGTTCCACTGAGTAGCAGCTAGTTGACTAATGGCCGGGGCTTGAGTATGCACAGGACAGTGCAATCTAACGTGAAGGTCATTGAATCGGGGAAATTTTCCTGCCCCTACTGATCGGAGTTACTACCGACGAAGACAGCTGATACTCGAGAATGCACGAGTTAGTGTAGTCTACCCTGCACGTCATTTAACTTGCGAAATTTTCTGTCCCAAGTGATGGACAGATGGGCTATAAGTTATAATAATAATAATAGTATTACCGCTTTGAATTTAGTGTAGGGTGAATGTACCCTACTTCGTGATTCTAAGGCTTCGAACTTCAGTATTAGAAATATGCTAATCATAATTGTGATCTTATATGTGATACATTTTTCACTTACTACCACAAACTACACATGCCTGCTCTGTTGGTAGCCTAGTGAACTGTGCATGCAGAGCCTTTCCAGTATTGTGAATCCCGTAACGTTGTTTATCACGTTATTAAGGGATTTCACAAGTTACGGTCAGTTTGCCTTAATAGGTAGGGACCTGCAAGATTTTATATAGTGACAAACTAGACTTTACCGTACTGTACATACTTGAGTAAATTATGTGATTACCATGGCCATGAGCCTCTATGTAATGTCCAGTACGTGTGTGACCGCTTTACAGGTCTTTGGTAACAGTACTATTGAATAAACATGTATTGGTTCGTGGACATTGCTCACGGTTAGAGGCAAGATTGTTTCGCGTATTCATCTGGTAGCACTTCTCAGTCCTATACACACACTGGCTACAGTCGAATATTCATTGGCTTCTAACAGTACACGCAGGTACCACGTGTGTTCGCAACGAGTTATTTCCTTATATATTACTGGTTTGCAGTCGTCAAATGTGTGACAGAACAACTGTCGTCCGATCAGAGCAATGACAGTGAAGTATACATCATTGACGTTCAACCTGACCTAGAATCAATACGCGAAATACTCGTGCCTCTACTCACGGTTTATTGACCAAACTTATGTTAAATGACTAGTACAAAACAAAACAAAACAGAAAATAGCAACCCCAGAGGAATTCAGTCAGATTTTAATACTTTACAGCAAGAATTATAAAGGTAGAATTCAGTCAAATTTCGACAACACCCATACACAAAAGACGGACATAAAGAAACCAAATACTCAATAAGAAAAAAAATAGACCTAGACAAAAAAACCAGTGGACAGTGGACAGCAAACAAATGACAGAAGACAACGTGACACAAGTATAATTCAATCAACAAAAAAATTCAACGTTTTGACATTCAAGAACTGTTTTTAAAATGCATATTTTTTTTTGCGTAAGATTACCAAGGTGTCATTCTGCAGCCTAACACATTCACTCTCACTCTTAATTATTTCATTCGCCTCTTTCAAATGGTTTTTACCTTGGGTAAGTAGCGAAAGTAACCAAATCACTATTTTGACATGTGCGTGTACGAAAACTATGAAACCAAAAATTGTTTATTTGTGGGAAATTACTATTAAAGCATTGGTCACATTTTGGTACGGTTAAAAAATTACGAATTTAAGACGGAGCGTCCTTAATGTTGACGTAGACCTATATGCAATAACAGCCAATGATTAGAGATGATGGTATATCGCGAATATGTTTTGTGCCAAGATAGCCTTGAAAACACTGACACAACGTAGCTGTCTGCAGACCAATACCAGGCATCCAATATTACGATATCGGGATTCTTATTGGTTCAGTCAAATAGGACATCAGCTCCACGTACAAGCTAAAGCCAGTAATCTTCTGGTCAGCTGGGCGTGTATTGAAATCCATCAAACAGTCAACTTTTCCCGCGATAAACCATCATCTCTACCAATGATATTTGCGAAGGTTCAGTTTATTCCGAACTGCCTGTACAGTATACTTTATTTATTTCCTGGAAAACGGCCCATGTTCTTAAAGTTTTTGCCGTGAATTGTGCAACACAGAAAAAACACTGACATAAGTATATCTTACCAAATATCTCGATTCATGAAAATATAGCAAAAAATTGGTGCCATTTTAAAAAGTTGATTTGTTCACACGGTATAAGAAATTAACGCAAAAGAAAAATAAGTGTGCGTATGTAACCACCCGTGTTCTGAGTTGAGCGTATAAGTTACGAGCAGCTTCGGCTACAATCACCAGCTTGCAAATTTGTATCTAAGTACGGAGGTGTAAAAATGTTTTACCGCCCGAGTATACACTTGCGACATATGTTCGCAGTAAATAATCTGCCAGTCGCATCTTGGCAGTCTTTACGAAAAGTCCGGCCGTAAAACGCACAGCGTGAGATGTTTATGGTTAAGTTCTTTAACGTCGCATACACTCCTGTTAGATTTCACGTACAAGACACACCAAAATATATACGCGCAATATACAGCTAGCTGTAAAATACTAAAAATTATCACGCGACATTTTTAGCGATGGGCAATACAGAATCTGCACCTGCTCAAACTTGAAACGTTGCTGCAGGGATTTCTTTCCTTTAACTTTTATTTTGTACGAGTTTTTACTTGATTGTTTTTGGAAATACTAGGTGACAACACACGTTTAAATTGTCGCAGCCAAACGTATGAGGCAATATGCATGACCGCTCTCAGATGTTCGAGGAACTTTTGACCGTTTATTAAATTGCCAAAAATTGATATACGCTGTGTAAATAAAGGTATACAGACGAATATGTGTATGTGTTTTCATTCATTTACGTAAATGGATTTCGAAGTTTAAGTTTACATAAATGACCGACATTAAATCAGTTTACGAACATTTTGCAATCATTGTTCGCCCATGTTAAAAATCTAAAATTTTATGGCCGTTTACGCAATATGTTATAGAAATTCTACTTGACGCGTTTGTTCGAATACGAAATTACCCATCATTCCTTGGAAAATAGTTAAAAAAATTTTCCATAGTCTGTATTCACACTGATGTAAAAATTATTTCGGCGGAAAACAAAAAAGTCGCTGTATATTTCTAACTAATTTCTTGTACAGTACCAGTTTACAATAGTTGTTATTTTTTTTTTGTGAAAGAAAAAATTATTTTGTAACATGTAACAACCCGATTATTTTGTTACACTACGCACACTCTGCGCACAAACATTTATTCAGTCGTTCACACGCATATTCGGAAAATTTAGACCACTTAAATGAACTGCGACATTCTTGTTTTAGTTTCTAAACTAATTAACTTCCCGACAGTAATTTACAAGCTTTTCCTGGTAAAAGTGCAAAATTGTTTTACTGGGTAAGCTGCACGTACCTGAGCAAACGAAGTCTGTAATTTCACGAATATATCTTGATATGTTTTACTCCATCTCCTTGTAATCTGGAGGAATCATTTTCTGCGACAGTATTCACGTAGCGAGAAAACAGTGTAGTGTAAACCCACCCTACTTCGTAATTTTACACGCTGGTCACCTACTGCCGAAACTACACATACCTGCTCTCTGTTGGTAACCTAGCAAACTCGGTGCCTTCCTAATTTTGTGAAGCTCTAACGGGGTTTATCACGATATTAAGATATATCAGGCAAGTTAACATACAGCAGCTATTCAGCGCAGAAAACTATACCAGAACACGGAAATTTCCTTTAAATGTGCTTATTATAATATTTTTAACTCCGTAGGCAGCCGCCAACGTTTCTGATTAACTGGCAAACTCGAATATGAAACGTAGTTGTGCATAAAATATTAGTCAAAAATACTTCGTAATTTCATATTTAGCGTACCACGCCGATCGAAAAATAAAATCACGAATAACCAAACGAAATGCCAAATACTCAACTCGTTCCGTTAGAGCGGTTTTCACAATCGTTAACTTTAACTCTGAACTGAAAATCTCATATCACGTACAACGGCAACAACCGCCAAGTGTCACGTGTAGCGAGAACCTCGCCTGGAAGACGAGACTATCAGCGAGGCCATTGTAGTTATGTGCGAAGCGCGTCATTTGCCCTAAAAACCATTTGCCCTAAAGTCACTTGCCCTAAAATTTCAATACAGTCCTACAGTCACTTGCCCTAAGCATCACTTGGCCTAAACGTCACTTGCCCTAAAAGTCATATACCCTAAAATTCACTTGGCCTAAACGTCACTTCACCTAAACGTCACTTGCCCTAAAAGTCATTTGGCCTAAACTTTACATGGCCTAAACGTCACTTGGCCTAAAAGTCACTTGGCCTAAACGTCACTTGGCCTAAACGTCACTTGGCCTAAACGTCACTTGGCCTAAACATCTCTTGATCTAAACGTCACTTGACCTAAATGTCACTTGACCTAAAAGTCACTTGCCCTAAAAGTCGCTTGGCCTAAACATCACTTGCCCTAAAAGTCACTTGGCCTAAACGTCACTTGCCCTAAAAGTCACTCGCCCTAAAAGTCATATGCCCTAAACGTCATTTGGCCTAAAAGTCACTCGACCTAAAAGTCACTCGACCTAAGTCACTTGCCCTAAAAGTCACTTGGCCTAAACGTCACTTGCCCTAAAAGGCATTTGCCCTAAAAGTCACTAGACCGAAAAGTCACTTGGCCTAAAAGTCACTTGCCCTAAAAGTCACTTGCCCTAAAATATATTTCTCTTAAATTCCATTCCTTTATTTTGTATTCTCTTCTCTGTTCGCTAAACTACGGGTAACATCGTTTTTCTTTAAGCGTTTAGTTATTCGAGTCGCTCATAGAGTGCAGCAGCGACGGATTTTGCGTTCGCGACATTCCTGAAAACATTTGCTTCAGTACGATTGTTTCTTTCGACAGAGGACGATTCCAATATTTGAATTTTATTCGATATATGTTTAATTTCATTAATTTTGTTATGTTATTCCTTTCAGGAATACCTTTAAGTTTTTTAAATATAAATAATTAAACGAGGTTATTTTAGAATTAACTTCGTCGCCACCATAAACCAACGATACGATTCTGTCGCTCTTTTTTTGGTTGCAGTACGTTATACTGTTCTTTACAAATAATATGTTTACTTCGCCTTACAGTAATTTCATGCTACTACACATTCTTTTAAAAATTATTGACGTAATTTTAAAAATTTTATTTCCGTTTAAATTTCAAGAAAGCCTTCTGCTATAGCAGTAGAGCCAATGCAATATACATTTTTCAATGTTCGCATACAAGCAAATCATTCAGATTTGTAAAGCAGAATTCACAATAGAGCTTCGCGACGTGGCGCGAAGAGTATTAGCCAATCAGAAAGTTGACGCCAGCAGTGAGCGTCACGAACATTGGAGT
>PNEQ01013759.1:0-43348 GCA_003012365.1 Medauroidea extradentata | reverse complement strand
ATCTTTGAATGTTCGTATACCAAAGGGGCGAGTTTGTTATCATTGATTGTATTTGTGGTATGATTATTATAACTAATCTATATTTTTTTTTGTTTGGAGTAACTTTGGATACTTTCATATGAGTTTGGAGTTTGAAGGAATTGTGTAATAACTTTGTACCTGAATTTAATTGTTTTATATGGGTCTTTTAAAAAAAAAATTTCCAAGATGCAAATATCTTGTGCCCACAATTAAATTATGAAACTTAAATAATTTTGTATTTTTTTTCTATGTTTGTGAAAACATCCCTCAAATTTTTGCACCTGTAACACTGTCTCCATCTTTTATTAATTGGACATCCATATTGGGTTTCACTGAGTTTAACATCATGCTAGTTATTCAACTAACAACAACTCACGCTACTGCTAAATGATCAAACACAGCCCAGCCCCTTGCGGAAGGAGCTGCACTTTGTCTGCCGCGACATGATATGTGCATCGCTGCTAAGTGCGACCATGTGCAGAGGTGCAGTCAGTACGACGTGAGACACGCTTGTCGCGCCTCCTACATCATAGGCTGGGCTGATGTCCAATCATCTGGCGCCATGGTTGCTACAACCAGCAGTTACCCGCTCCCAGAATAGCCCACGTGTCAGGGGCGGTCCTGTTTTTTTTATAAAGCGAATGCTTCTGTATATATTGCGACAGCTTTTTGAAAAGTAATTGAAAAGCTCAACAGCTCCACCCGCGAATGTTCCTTCAGAAAATAATCTTGTGCGATGCTTGCCTTGGTGGAATCTGGGGCAGCCTCTTCATTTATCTTCGCCGGCCATGTGCCGAGGACCGCAGATCTGGGTTAGATCGGAACTCAGAAAAGGATGAGTCACCTTCTCTGTTAACCCCGCATATTTTCCAAACAGAGTGATGGTTGAGTGTATTTAACGAGAACATAACCTGATTATCATCAATCATAATGCGATTATTTCAGTGGAATAAGCCGAACAAATGCATTTTGTTCTTAACGCAGAGTTTTATATTTCTATCTCTGTCATGCCGTTTTATTTCTATCCCATTTAGCAGTGCAACACCGTTGTTGGCCATTCTGCCTCATGGCTCCTCGCCGTCTGTGTTCGTGAACTAAAGTTTACAAGGCCAGTAGTCATGTACGCTTCCAGACATCAACGCAAACTGAATTGTACAGTCAACTTGAAGTGAATTTTGGCGAACTTTGACGGGAATAGCACGCGCAACGCTGCTGCAGCGCACGTGAAAAATATTTTACATTCCTTTTGTTTGGCCAGGTGGGGATGAAATTCACAACATGAATAAAAATTGTACAAAATTATTAAACTGCGATTAGTAATAGTAATAAATTAAAATGTGAAAAGATCTCATTATGCCGATGTCGTTATAGACTGTTCACGACAAGGTAAACATTGCTTAAGTGTTAATTTCGATCAATTTATAACCACCTTTATATTTTCAACACGAATAAAAATAAATATCGTATGAGGAGGGTACCCGAGGGCAAGGTATCGTACCCTGAGTGCAGATTGTTGACTGGACGCCCGTAGGCGTCTGCATATCCTGAAGGATGACGTGAAATTAAGTACTACAATCGGGTGACGAAATGAGAAAGAAGGGGGAAACGAGATATCCCCGAGAATACCCGCCGGCCAACGTCGAAGTCCGCCATATTTCCCACATGCGAAAAATCCGGGCTGAACCCGCCAGAGCTCGGCTCGGACACCGCGGTCCCCTTCAACCTAAAACTTCCCTGAAACTAAAAACTAGTGGATACAATAAGCGTTGGGGAGTGCTCAGTTTAAAATGAACAGACTATACAAGTTCGTCGTATCTCTTGTCGCTCAGAAAAATCTGGATAAATAATTTACTGGTAATTTTATAATTTGTTAATGCATTGCATCAATTGAAAATTAATAATAGTTAAGAGGAAACACTTTTAAGCTTTAAGACCAAAGATAATGTAT
This sequence comes from Medauroidea extradentata, assembly GCA_003012365.1. NCBI lineage: Eukaryota > Metazoa > Arthropoda > Insecta > Phasmatodea > Phasmatidae > Medauroidea > Medauroidea extradentata. The sequence goes on along the minus strand of PNEQ01013759.1, from coordinate 41,379 downwards.
TTAATAATTTATTTCCATATACCGATCACAACACTTTACATAAATACTTTTTATAGAATGGAAGACATCACACTCACATAAGCAAAGCTTGTGTTCATCTGAGCGACAAGAGATACGACTAACTTACGTAGTCTGTTCATTTTCAACTAGATAACTACCTTTTCCCCCTCCCCTCTTAGTAACACTGTAATGCGTCCTCTCAGTTCTGGTGACGTAGGTGGCAGGCGGATTGGCGTCATGCCAGCTTGCCTTGTGCATTAGCCGTAATTAGCCACGGAGACCGTGAGTGTGCCTTGAAAGCATTTGCTGCTTAGGGATGATGCTTTGATCACGAGCGGTTGAGTCTCGCCTTGACCTTGACTCGAGCCACGGGTCGAAGAGATCCGGGCTGCCTTGAATGTACGGTAGGAGAAAGGGTCGGGGGTGCGTCCACCCACCAGCCCTAGAGATTTCGGGGTTCTGGAGCTGGGATGCTGTGTGCTGTTCCCCCTCCCTCCCACTGCCTATAGCTGTTTCTGTGGCCGTGACATGGCCTCTCCTCCTTTCCTTGCGCTGGCCCAGGGCCGTACACGTGTCATGACATGATGGGGTGGGTGGAGGGGTGACCGGCGCGGCGTCTCGCACTGCGCCTGCGCGCTACGCAACCCCTCACCGGCCGGATGTGGGCATGGTTGCCAACTCCTGCGCCTGGAGACTTTCCCAGGGGCCTGCGAGGCTGTGTTGTCAGCTGATCGTCTAGGAGTCAGCTGAGATACAGTCTCGTAGTACCGCCGCTGCCTCGGTGGCTTAGTACGTCACTCTTGCAGATATTCCGCAGTACAGTACAATTTCAACTAAATTGTTTCCCGACAAAGATTTTGACACACGTTCACTGCCAAGTGAAAGTTTCACGTAAACCGGTGACAAGCTAATATAGACTAATATAGACGCACACACGCAGTATAGACACGCTGCTTGGTATAATTTCTGACTGGGAAATCTTGCAATAAACTGGCGGGGAACATAAGTGGCATCAGCGAATGTGCTCTATCCTGCCCACTATAGAAATAGATGCTGCACGACAAGTCAACCCTTTAACACAATAAAATTTTGCTTTAATTTTCTGTAAAAATTATGTAATTCAATTTATTGAATGTTGTGTGACGCCATGCTGACGTCATAACCGCGGCTGTTTTGTCTTTAAATTTTTTGAATGTCTTTAATTTCGTCAAAGATTGTAGTTTCGAACATGTTTGAAATATTTAAAATCAGAAAATAGGATTTTCTGACATTGTAAATTCAAATAACAAAGTATTTGAGCTCTGTAAGCTAATTACACCATTTTATAAATAAATACATAAATAATGTATTATTTATATTATACTAAAATACTGATAAATTTGTATTGGTTTAACCAAATAATTTTGTGTCGTGCACGGTATGTAGATATTTGTAAAATAGCTACATTATTTATTTTGTTCATAATTTGTTAACAAATCGTATGATAACTTTTCAAGTGATTCTTTCAATATTTATTAAATAAAAATTTATTGAATCTTTGTGCTATTCAATAACTTGAATTCAAGAAATTGAATTCAATAAATATGCGATCGCGTGAAAAGACTTTTAACTGAATCTCCTGCGAGTATTTCTCGTTCAAGTTTGATCACGGCGAGAATAGCATGTAGAATTTCGTGTGAGGTCTCGCAACTTCATAACAAAGTATTTTTCGAATCGTTCTGCGCTATTCATCTGACTAACAGTATGTCGGTCTTTATGCCGGTTTTACTCATTGGGCCAATCTTGGAAGGTAAAAGGGCAAATAGCAGAGGAATGACCAGCCATCATTTACACACTGATCCAATTCATGCTTGTCCAGTCATATTGCCAATTTTGAGAGAAGGCAGTTGAGGATAATAATGGATGTGGCAGTTGCTTCAATAACTTTTATGCTGTGCGTATACAGAATACAGGCAGAGAAAATATTTTCTTCTTTGCCATGCATCTGTTGCCGCATTAATTTTACTACATAGTTTCTGTTGTAAGGTCCTACAAGAAACTTTTTCCTTAATATAGTATGTACTAGCTGGCCTGCTGCGGCTTTACCCGCGTGAAATTATGTAATGTAAAGAGTAACTCTGGATATAATATATGTGATGAAGGCATTTAACAGCTAGCGTACTCAATAACAGTGAACTACAAATTGTCATAGCTCAATGTAAAGAGCGCGCGCAATTTGCTCGTATGATGTCATAGTAATTCCTATCGCAAATTCTTGCACGGGATACGAATCCGTAACACCACCCCTCCCACACCACAAACTTTATACAATACCTGAATGAATGTTAAAGGCAGGCCGTGATAATTCATACGTATGTATAGGCTACAGTCCAAAGAGGTTTTATTTATGAGTAGGTTGGCAAAAAGAAACAACTGTTGAATTATTTATCCGTGATCATTCTCTTTTTTCGGGAGACTGTAACATTTTACTGCTTTTCACATCCTTAATTTTCGAATTTCGTAAAATCCTGAATTTTGTTTGTAGATATTTACATAAGCTTCATTCTTATAAAAAAAATCATCTCGATATCTCAGCGGGTATAAGCGGTACAAATAATTATTTGAAAACACATTTTGAAAAATCGTGAAATTACGTTTTTTATATTTACGTAAGATTTATTTTAAAGCAAAAACCATTTCTATATTTCCACTGGTTTAGGAGATAAGTGGGATTAATTCAAAACACGTTTTATTTTTTAAGAGCTTTCAAGGGTGAATTTCGAAGAATTCTGAAAATACTTTTTAGATATTTAATTAAGCATCATTTTAAAGAAAAAAATCACCTCACTATCTGAAATGGTTTATGAGAAATCACGGATTAATGTAAAAAAAAATTATGGCTTTTCACCCCCTTAATTTTCGAATTTCGAAAAACCTAAAAACTATTTTGCGATTATTTTTGTAATCATCATCCTGAAACAATGGGTTCGATGAAAATCGAGGATTTATCTAAAACACATTTCAGGTCTTTTCACCTCCTAAGAGAGTGAATATCGAAAAACCCTTGAATCAAGTTTTAGAATACTTAACTAGTGTCTCTTGGACGTGAAGAATACAAATAGCCCGTTGGGTTCAAGATATATCGACGATTAATTAAAAACACATTTCATAATTTTTCACCCCTTTTCACGTCCTTAGGAGGGTAATTTCGAAAATTCGGGAAATTACTTTTCAGGTATTTGAGTAAGCTTCAGTCTTAAACAAAAATCACCTCGCTGTATAAAAATCAATGGAATCGATATATATATCGTTTGGGAATCGAAAGTACATTTTGCCCTTTTTTTTAAACCTTATTGGGGCCGAATTCGGATAATACATTTAACGGTATGTGGGATATTTACAAAACCATCAATCTAAAACAAAGAGCACTTCGATATCTCAATTGGTACGATAGATATAGAGGAATAATCGAAAACCAATTTCACGTATTTTCACACCCTTAATTAAAGCATTTCGAAACTTCTTAGAGTCCTGTAATGGATATTTGTATACGTAACCAATTGAAGTAAAAATCACGACGATAGTCAATTGTGTTTCAGTAATATAGACGATTCATAAATAACACATTTTGCCTGTTTTTACTTCTTGTTGGTCGAATTTTAAAAAATCCTAAAACTGCTTTTTGGGTATTTACGTAAGCAAAATTTTGAAGTGAATACCAACTCTCCATCCCGAAGGGTTCGATAGATATCGATAGTTAACCGGAAACACATTAAATGTCTTATCACCCCCTTAAATATCGAATTTCGAAATATCCATAAAACGGCTAATATGCATTTTTATAAGTGTCCTATTAAAGTAAAAATCACAATTATAGGCCATCGGGTTCGAGCTCTATCGACATTTCTTCAGAAACACATTTCATCCCTTTTCACCCCCTTAATTATCGAATTTCGAAAAAATCCATTCTTAGAGGGTGCCTACGGGCCAAGGAGAAGCTTCCTTCAAAATTTAATGGTTCTAGTTCCAGCGGTTTGGGCTGTGCGTTAATGAGTGAGTGTGTCAGGACACTTCATTTTATATATTAAGATTAACTCCAGAACTTTCTCGTTTGGCCACTGATCCATTCTAGTGTTAATTTCCCGTTCAAATGAAAACAACCAACACCAATGCATAGCCCAATGTGTGAACAAAGTCCAAGTCAACATCAATGCTTACGTCAATCCCTTTGACGTTGGACGAAAAACCGACAATGAATGAATGGCCAATGCTTCTAACACACGGCCAACATGCCAAGGTCGAGCGTTAAGCCAATGTGTAAATCCAGCCATAGAGATGGAAGTACAATACACATAATAATAGAGATGCGCGAAGGGGAATTTAGCGAGTCAGATATCAGCTATTGACATAGTTTTCAGTTCTTTGTGGATACCAGGATGTTTAAATAGCATAGGTACTCAGAATATACTCAAGTATTATTTTTATCGTTTCGGTGCTTCTTTTAAAAATAAATGTATATTTCTCTCAATTAATTAACATTAACGAAAGAGTTCATAGGCTATTCTTCTGCAAGGTGCGAACTTGTAAGGATATCTGGTGAAATTTCATTCAGACATTGTTTCTTATATTTAATCATGCATGTGTCTTAGAGCGTTCATTCAATATTAAATCTTGCTCCGTTGAAATACTACTTCAGCATTTTCCATAAACATTGAAAATAATATATTTCAGTATGCGTTCTTCACTTCGTAAATATATTTAACACCCTTCTTTCTGCTCATAGATATTGTTTGTCTTATTCTACTAAATTTTTTTTAATACGAAATTTTTTATCTGTTGATCGTTTTCTGTTGATACTTAACGTGAGATATTTCAAGAAGACGGCGTTTACGGTTTGTGCCATTATGTTGGACTGGAGTTTTTCGTTTCCTTCTGTTCTTGCAGTAGCTGAATACGGGATTTTTGTTTCCTTACATGCCTCTAATTGACCTTTGAAGATATTTTTTAATTTTTTGCTCTTTAAATACTTGCAATTTCTTGGTTTGAAAAAGTCTCATACCAAAAATTTCATAATTTTATTTATGCCTCTTTGAAACTTACCTAAATATGTTCGACAAAAATTAACGATGGCAAAATGATGGATAGCCTACATGCCCCTAATTTCGGTGCGTCTATTTTAGATACCATAAAATGTGTGAAATTGATAAGGCATTGAATTGTACTTGTTATTGTTAACTGATGCTACTCTTCTGTGAAGGTTGAGGTCGTACGAGAAAATAAAGCTGTATCAATACCATATACAGAATGTAGCTTTGGAGTAAGCTACATGTGTGTGATATCCATTTTTCAGTGTTAGTAGGATACGTGCAAAAAATATCGCCATATCGACACGAATAATCGTTTCCATTAAGTATTCTAATTGATAGCACTTCGTAATACCATCATCACTAACATTTCTCATATTGCTGTTGGCAACTGCAGAAATAGTTGTGCTGACATAGTTGGTTCGCGGTAAAATGAACACTCTGGAAGCATTGGGTACTTTCATCTGTTCAGCCAATTTGTATTTTTCTGTCACTTGTAGTATAAACGTAGCGTTTAGATTGCACCGTATCAGAGGTTAACTTCTAAGCAACAACGTTAAATAATTTTTAGACTATTATTCCAGGCAAGACGGTTTTTAAAAGTGCTCGCTTTACCGCGGACTGCCTATACCTTAAATAATAATGCCATGAATAGAAACGTATTGATACTGCCTCTACATCAGAAAAATCGCATTATCTTGCTGCAGCGAAGACGTGAAATCGTAGGAAATATTGCTATTGTCGCTTCAATTTTTCCGGTCAGCTTCATTTGCCAGTTATATACAGTATGTTGCAAAATTGCGTGTTGGGAGTGAAGTAACTTCACGGATAACCTAGCAGCTGAACTACATAGGCCCGAGTATGCGAGAGGTTTATGTGTTGGTGTTGTTAACTTGATGACGCGAATATGTGAAATTTTACTACCAACTACCTTAGCAGCGTTTTAGTCTCCTATTTTACTTTATCATACGCAGGGTTGGAAATTTCTTTTGATTAGAGCCCAAGTTAATTTTGCCATAATTTCAAATCTGTTATGAAAAATAAATTAATGCTCTGGTAGCAATATATATTTTTTAATTTGTTTTTCTTTTTTATTGTTGTCCCCTGAAGCAATGTTCACATTTGCTAGTTTGATATTTTCGGTGAAGCATAGACAGATACACACACGCAGAAGAAGAAATGGAAATAATATTGTTTATGGACTTTAAATGTAAATGCATCTCGTGAGTAAACAGTTCTTGTTTGTGTACTGACGAAACGAAATTCCTTTATTTGCACTTCTTGATCTTGAATTACTATTAACATTGTCAATTACTGTGTCATATTAGTAAGTACGATAGTAAACATGTATTTCGATTGACTATTTATATGTTTGTATTTTATTTTGGGCTTATAGTCATCTCCTTCATTTTACCCGAAAGCATAGGCCTAAGTTCTTTTTCCCGCACTAGCATAGTTGTTTTCTCGAGATTCCCTTCCCTTTTCACATTGTTCTCTTGTGTACTACGTTGAGTAGGTCAGTACTTTCCCAGTACTATTCTGTTATGCAACGCGACGGGTCACAACCATCCTTGGCTCTTATCGGAGCACAGCAGAAAGGGAAAGGGTTATTTACTTCACATCACACTGCAGCGATATTAAAAATTTTTCAGTGATAATTCATTCGTGATCAAATTTTATTTTTAGCCAACAAACGTCTGAGTAATTTTTTTCGGATACAAAATTTCTGCTATAACTTTTAAAATAATTCCATAGTATGAGTGCAAATTAAATACATTTGGTGGTTAAAACAGTATAAATGCATGCGGTATTCTTACGATAGTCGCGAGTAGGGCTTCTTTCCCTTACTTGCGTATACACAGAGTATAAACAAACTGGAATGTATTCGTAGCCCGAGCTTGCAGTAAATATTGATTTACTTAGTGACAGAAAATTTTTACAGGTCGGTCACTCTTAATATTGTAAATATTGTCTTTGTATTTATGTTGCTATTATTATTATTATTATTATTATTATTATTATTATTATTATGGCTTATTTCATCCCATTTATCTGGAAAAAAATATTAACATTTTAAATAAGAGCTGTTTATATCTTTACTTCTTTAATTTGTCTGGGGTTTTATTGAATGTAATTTGAGAAGTTAAAACTGCTCGCTGTGTTAGTAATGTGAATTATTTGGAAAGGGATACGTAACATTACCTACATCCGCCTGTTTACGAAAGCTGTGGTAGCGTTTCTCAAGCAAGATAACTGGGTTTTAAACTATGTGGTCTATGTTTCTATGAAATACATAACCAAACTTCCGTCGTTTAGCGCTTAACTGTTGTGTGGCTGGTCGTCTATCTCCCACCCCTTCTTTTCTTCTCTCATGTGTGCATACAAACAACATTCACCTACACGCATGCTACCGCTGGTTTTCTTCGCCTTTCGTAAACACGGTTCTTGCAGAGATTATCATAAAAGTTAATTATAGTGTACGCGTGTATGAAGCTGACGATTTCATTGTCTGGTTACACCAAACACTATTTAACTATAACGTAACTATGGCTAAAAATATATACATTACGAATACAGGAATGGCTAAATGAGTATAAAACTTAGTAAGCGTTGTATATTGGTAATGTCATTAACTTTTAAAAATTCAGCACACAGTCCGCAATGCTGTGGTGTAAGGGCTTTTTTTTTATAATTTGTAGTATATATTTAGGAAATGCTTAAACCCAAGTTAGTAAAAAGGGAGGGGGTGTCGTTTGGAACGGGGCAGTGACATAGTGGCGGACGGAGCATGCGGGGATGCGCGTTGAGCCAGGTCCCGGCTCCAGACGTTGTCGGAGGCCCGGCGCGGCGCGGCAGCGTTGGCAGCGCTGCTCGTCAAGATGAAGGGGAGCGGGAGGGGAGGATAGTCCGCGCGGGTAACGATCGGCGCGCGGCGCCCTTGTCCCAGGCCCGCCCACGCGACGCGCGCGCCCAGACGCCCAGTGAGCGCGCGGCCGCCGTCATGAGCGGGGTGGGCTTCCTGGCCGCTGTCAAGACCTTCACGCCGTCCGCTCGGAGGCGGCGCCGCAGCGAGAAGCGCTTGGAGGTGCTGTGCGATGCGCCGCCCCCGGACGTCGTGCCCAGCTGGGATGCTTCTGCGCCACCCATCACGCCGCCCGCCGCCTTCCTGCCTCCGGGTCACCGCCGCGCGCGTCCGCCCCTCGCAGGTACCGCGCTACCTTCTCTCTCTCTACTGTATCAGTGTTGTTGTCTGCGCATACATCGCCCTTCCTTGTAACTTTGATAGGACTAACAAATCATTGCCCGAAGTTGAGGGCATACAGTGTAATGATGTATGCAACAAAACATACATTCTATGAAATAATGTGTCGAAATTATGCATCTGTACTAACGTATTTAATGAACAAATAGGCAATTTCGTATAGTAATTTCAAAACTGTCGTGTAAAAACAAAAATTATATTATGATGATGGCAATTGACGAGGATGGAGGCGTCAGAATCAAAATTGTATTAGAATTCGTTTTCTGATGTATTGTTAGTTCGGGAATTTCCTGCCAACTTCGAAAGTCTTCGGTGAACATAAGATTATAGTCATAACATTGCGTTATAACCTTTTTCCTATATGCTTCTTGTAGACATTTGAAAACTATAAAATCTTACGATTCTCATGCATTTGTCCTTGGTGCACTTTAAGGCTAGATTTATGTTGTCTTGTACTATACATTGAGTGTTACTTTATATTGTATATATTAATGCTTTATATTTATGTAAAAATCCTTAATACGCACGGTGTACACGTGTGTGCCGTTGGTCCAGGGTTTTTTTTTTATGTAGAACTATCACTGAATCCTAAATTTTGTGATACGTTACTTGTAATTGAAGACTTTTGTGTAACCGATTAGTTTTTACTATACCGATTCTTGCTACCAAAAGGAAGTATTGATCAGTTTGCTATTAAATTTTGTTATACAAAGCCATATTTCTGCGTATGGTGCTTGAGGCATGTATGTTTGCCCATGTGAATGCCTTTCTCTCGTTGGCTGTTTCGTTGTTAACTTCATTCGGCTCGATCATAAATGCAGATGATCATGAGATTAAATGTGATTATTTACATGTATGCCTGTTACCAAAACGAACCTAATTATTAATACAATTTTTATGACAATTTTAGCCTTGTGTTTTTGTGGCATTGAAATATTTGCAGTCAGTTATTTTATGGCAGATTAAGTTTCCCTTGTTTTTCGTACTTAGAGGACGACAGTGGAAAGTCGCATGTGCCGTATTTACAAAGCGAGGTGATTTGCGAACCATGCTCGCAAGTGATACGAACATTGTGTTGTCGAATGATAAGAAAGTCTTTGAAGACAAAGGAACTTAAGCTGGTACACAATATGTTGTATACATAACTGACGTCGACTCGATGTCGTGAGTTGTCATCGTAGGCTACCTTGCATCGCGTAAGTTGTGTCATACTTTTGACGTGCCTTCTAGCTCTTTAGATCACTTTTCGGGCGACCTTGATCTATACGTTGACACCATTGTTTGGTGAGGCCGGAATTGTGTTTCCACATACACCATCAAGCTTGCTGTCTTGTGTTTCCCTTTTATTTGTGTAAAACTATTACTTTGTTACAAATGTGTTTATTTCCACTTTTACTTTACCTAAAATATCCTTCTATTGGAATTAACTTATTTTGATTAGTTTTTTTATTTTATATATATGCACACACACACACTTGACGTACCTCATGTCTAAAATGCATAACTATAAGTATTATTTCGTTTCGGAAGCTTATGATGTATCTCAAAGCATTAATAATTGCGATTTCACTGTGACATTGAATGGTACATTTCTGTCGGTTTACCTAGTTAAACACGAATCATAAATGTTTGAGTATTACCATGGCTCAGTAATTTACACAGTTTTAAGGTACAACTTATTTCACTATCAATGGTTACTTGTAAACTAACAATTGGAAACGAACAGTTGAAAACGATAAGTTTTTCGAACACAATGTGTATTATTGCATACGTGAGCACTATGATTGTAAGGTTGACTGGTTTGAACCAGCAGTGTGCATGGCGAAGTTTTAATTCACTCGCACAGTTTCGTAGCAAGACAAATGTATTGTTACTATTGTTACTTTCTTATGTGCGGTGCCTGAAGAGGTGGAGAGAGGTTGTCCGAAAGGAAGGTGTATAGTGCTGAGAATGATTAAGCATTCTTGGCCTCAGTTTTCTAGGCGCTGAGTGAGGCTACTATTGTTCAAAGTCGCCTTGACTTTGCTTTGGCGCAGGTCCATCGAGGGAGCACTTAACTCGCTTTTAAATGTCCCCACACATGTTCACCACCACGACAGGGTAAATTTGTTATTCGTTTGTTTTACAATTATTTTGTTCGTGTGTTTTTGTGTCTGTGGGACTCTTATAGGACACAGCTCGAGAGGTCTCGACATTCAGCATGCAAGGGTTTACATTTCGCATATTCCGTACACCTAACTGCCGCCAACAGTTCTGACGCGTATGAATCGTTGCATACGTGTCTTGCACTGATGCATTGTACTGTTTGCTATATTCGATACCAAGGCCGAGTAAGTTATTCTGAATGCAGGTATGGTTTTTTGTGGTATTGTGGTACATCGCAATTTGATTTCTAGGGTTTTTATCTTATGTTAACATCCATTCACTTTCAATCGCTCATCGATTCATTGTTCCACGAAAATAACCGGTTTGATTTATTTTTCCAAATGACATTCACCAGCTGTCAAAAAGTGCACTCATTTGTGAGAAACATAGCTCTGAATCCGGCCAACCCTTGTCCAGTAAGTTTCCCAGTCCAAGAAGCAACGCTACGGTAAGGAAAGCCTACGCCTGCCTGTTCTTCGTGTCGTTTCCGTTTGTATTTGTTGAAATAATATGCATCTCAACAATTATTATTGTTGAGTTGCATTCCACGTTTATTGCTAGAATGAATGAGCCGGGTAAAATTATTAAATCATTGCGAGCGGGCTATATCCGCGCATGTGTGAAATAGCAGTATGTTTATTCGGTGTACTCTTAAAGTAATTGTTTTCATCAAAAAAATATACGTTTGCATGGTTCAGATTTTTTAAATTGTAAGTCAGGTAATAAAGAAGTTACAAATTCAACAATACCTACAAATTCACTGTAATTGTATGCACGTTTATCAAAAGAAAAAAATAAGGGAAATACAGAGGTAGAATCACAGCTGCATTTGGCTACAATTTGCAATGGTAATATAATTGTGCCGTTACTGTGCATTTTGTTCAGTCCAGACACAACATATGCGATCAGTGCTTGGGAGGGCGCGAGCAGTAAGGCCGACTCTTGCTGGCTCATCACTTGTTTTGTCGCGTCTAAACCTAAGGCGTTACGTTACACTGTGGATAGTCTTCCCGTCGAAGACTTCTCTTGCTACGAAGAAACTGGTGCTAAAGTCATTTTGTTTGCTCCAGTTGACAACAAACTATTAACTGTGCCATCTTAATGCATGATCGGGAAATTACAGGTACACATAAGAGTGTATTCTTTACGTCTGTTGGGGCCGCGGTGGCCGAATGGTCAGACCATTCGCCTCCCACCATGGCGATCCGGGTTCGGTTCTCGGCGAGGTGGGTCCCCTGATTTTCGCATGTGGGAATCGTGCCGGATGATACCGTTGGTCGGCGGGTTTTCTCGGGGATCTCCAGTTTCCCCCCGCCCCTTCATTTCGGTGCTGCTCCATACTCGCCTCATATCACCCCTCACCAGCGCTAAAGACCTCTATGTTAAGCGCTTGACCCAAATATCTCACTCTCACTTTACGTCTGTCCGCCTGTTGCTATCGACAAGCGCTCACCTTGGGCATTGGTTCAAGGTTGGGAGATATGAGTGTAAACGTTCTGGGGTCATTCTGTCTGCCTGTTCGTGGTAGCCTTTCGGTTTACAGCAAGATGATTTATCGGGCGAGTATTGTTAATGTTTTATCTTGTATTACTGTTACATGTTTGTTATTTGTCGTCATTGACCAGTGACTAGTAAAACAACTTCCGAAATGCATATTCAGAACATTGCCATTGGTCTGATTACTAATATTTAGTGTTTCGCATCACATGACTGCGAAAATTGCTGGAAACAAGTACGCTTTTTTACGGTGGTCGTGCTTTAATTGGTGTGCCCAATATTTTATATATGACGCTTGCAATGCTATTTAAATACCTACAATTTATATTTTATAACTGTGTTGGAAACATTCCTTTGAATGCAGAAATAGATGAGCAATGTTATTGTAAAAATAAACTAGGGTACGGAGAGGAATTTTCTTCGAGGGTGTTTGAACTTCTGAAATTCAGGATGCTGTACAAAAAAAAAAAAGGGGGGGGGGTGAGCTAACGAAATTGCCAGAATATTATTTTTATGTATACATGTAGTGTCTTTGACAGCGCCATACTCAGTGCAGTAAAAACACTAGGGGGCGCGTTGAAGATCTGCATTATTTATATCCCACGATGACAAATTTCGAAGAGCCAGACTAGAGGAAGAAGATGTGGAGGAGGAATGAGTGAATGAGAGATTTTGGACTGCGCTCAACATCGAGGTCTAGGCGCTAGTGAAGGGTGATATGATGCGAGTGTGGAGCAGCGCCGGAGTGAAGGGGCGGTGGAAACGAGAGATCCCCGAGAAAACCCGGCACGATACCCACATGCGAAAATCGGGGACCGACCCCGCCGGGAACAGAACCCGGATCACCTTGGTGGGAGGCGAACCGAGGCCTTAAGGAGGTGGAGGGGGAATGAGTAGAGGGAGAAGAGAGAATTTCGAGTTCTTGCGCGCTTTTGAAGTTGTTAAGTTTAGCCCACCGTCGGAATGTAAGAACTTGGGGACGCGTAAGTACCTCGAAAATTCACCCGGCCAGTGGCAACGTCTGCCACATTCGAAATCGGGGGAAACAGGTGTGATAAACCACATGTTGGCTGCAGGTTTCTGATACGCTGTCAGCCTGCGGTCGTGTGTTGCTTTGCCCACAGGCGGATATTGTGACAATGAAATCGAACGCCGCCACTTCCCATTCATCGCACACTCCTTTGCAAAAGTTCAATTGTTCTTTCTGAAAACCTTTTTGACGCTTTGGTTGTTCAAGTTAAGAAGAATGTAACAATTTTCTTGTTGCTCTTGTTTCGCTTTTTCTGTGTTCTATAATTTTGGTTTGAATTTTTTAATTTTCTCGAATCCGTGTACGCTATTCCTTAGCAGCTATTATTTGTTTTCAACATATATTTTGTCCTTAAATACATTGCTATACGTTGGGAATTGTTTTTGTTATTTTTAATGAAATTATCCCTAGTATTATACCTAGTACGGTAGTTAATGAAGAAAATAACACTTCATACAAGTGCACTGTCAAGGCGGCCGCCTAACTCACGCTTCAAATGCGTTGCAGTGTGTTCGTAAACAGGTTTTGTTTTCTTCGAGAATATTCCATGTGTGCCCTTTGTGCCAACGTATAAAAGGAAAACAAACTTCAGACAAGGTTGGAACCTCATTATTAAGACGCCACGCTCATTAAAAACACGGTTTCTAAGCCCTCCAACATGACTAAAAACGGCTTTTCCAGTCTACCGTACTTCAAAATGTACTAACCGGATATATGTGAAACTCGGATTGCCTTCTACACTGAACTTAGTTGCAGGTTTTCCACCAATATAATTATATGGTCACCGCTTAGTGTTCCATAGTAAAAACCGTTCGACGGGATATCTTGCACGCTAGTTCAGCGGTTGTCTCGTTGAGGCGACGCGGCATTTGATGTACGCTTCAAAGTCAACCTTACTGCTCCGTCGTTTTGAGCCTCTCACGCGAAGGTAGGCGGCGTCCTTCAGTTTCCACTTCACCTTTGTAATCGGTGACGAATTACGCTGTTTTGTAGAAGGTTCTCTTACTGTTTACCAGGCCTAGGAAATATGTTTAACCAGTCTCAAGTTGCTGAGTGATACGTGGTTCAATTTTCTAACTGAGTGTCGGTTTAGAATTTTTGTTTTATTTTTGGTTATATTTTATGGCACAATTAAAAACTTTGTGCAGTTATCTGTGGTTTACAAAATTGTGGCATTCTATTTCGACACGCCGATAGAGAATTACAACATAATTTCTTCTCTCCACCTCGGCTCTTAAGACCTTGCGACGGTCCCCTTTATGCAGCACAAGCTATTGAGTCGAGGAATGAGAAATAATAACTCAGGCAAATATTGTGAAATTAGTCTCGCGTACCGCCACGCCGCTCACAGAGGTGGAGAGAGTCGTACTACTGCTGAAATCGATAATATAATAGTACGCGACGCTTACGCTTGCAAATATTTAACGTAAGTATTTTAATTTAAATGTTTCGACGAAGTGGCCGGATAGGACGCCAACAGCTCCCTCCGCGCTCACCTTTACTTCTCTCCCTCAAATCTCGACGACGACTCTTACATCTTAACATTTGGCGGGAAAAAGTCCCCAGTGTACAATAATCCTTTGGCACGCCTTCCAGCCAATGGAAACCCTGGACTACCTAGCTCCGCCCCTCGAGAGCAAAACGTCGCGCTACCCTTGACCGTTGTTTATTTGTTTGTCTAAGATTAATTATTACACATTTGTTGACATACCCTTAATTGATTACAAAATATTATTTTCATTGATTAGATATAACTATACTGATAATTATTTAAATAAATAAAAGTAATCCCCACTGCCGGGTTGTTACAGTGGTGCTCTGGCAGAAGGGGTGGGGGGATGGATGGAAAGAGGGGGGAGGGGGCCGCCGGCCGACCCAGACCTTTTGTGACGGCAGACCACCCCCTCTCCTGACTTCGAGGCACTTGATTTTCATTTACTATTATCTACTAAACTAATCCTAAACTACTGAAATCTAATATTACCACAAAATTATCATTATTTCCAGTACCTATGAATCACGACGGTCAATTTGATACCCGACACGAGGTATCTACAATCACAATTGCCATTTTCCTCAAATTACATAATTAAGTGTACTGAGATATATAAAAGTTCCACTTTGGCTCGTCACAACCTAGTTGTTAAAAGCCGAGACACCTTCTTACATCACCTCACGTAGATTGTAGTAATGAATTGAACTTAGCTATAGACTTTCCATTTGTAAAATTGTATGGTCACAGCTTTTAACTCCAGTCGTAAAGAAAGAAAACTTGCACGCTAGTTCAGTACGCGTAATGGCGATGCGTTATGTGCTGCGCGTATCAGTACCGCCCTTATAATTTGCTCGATACCGTGCTATTGAACTTGAGATAGACGGTACCCTTAATGTGTCAGCTCGGGTGGATGCTTGTCTTGAGGCTTAAGTGTGGAAAGGGTAAACCTAGCTTCTAGATGCAAGCTCCTGATATGGCGTGCAGTCTTCTCGCCGACTGCTCGCATCTATGATTCAGTGATGACCCTATAATTTTACTACGTAATATTAGTAATAATGGTATCGGGTACACGCCTGTACTATTTAGAAGATTCTGCGCCAAGATTTTCGTACTTAAAGAGACCCCAAAACACCCATTTTCGTCCTCTAGAAAATATACTTTAAGACCTCGCTCTTTAATTTTGCAGTGGCTTCGAAAATATTTTTTAAACACAAATTAATACGTTTATCAAAAATTCATTCTTATAGTTTTAACACTTATATATCATCGTTTGAACCTGAATTTTTCTGTTGCAATGCACCAAACGGATTTTTACATTTTTGCCCTTGAAATATCACATATTTTGTTGTCAAAATAAGCCAAAATTAAGCCAAATATATCTTTTACTAGGAAACGGTATATTATTTTAAAAAAACTGACAAAATTGTGTATCGTATGTACACAGTCAAATTTTTCCAAAGCATTTGGTTAAAAAAAATAATTCGCTTTATTAGCAATTGTTTGAAATAAATGTAAGATCATGGCCTTAAGGCGCCCGCCTACTGGACGTGTGTTTGTAAGAGTGATGCTAGGCTCCAGTGTGATGGTGACTGACTCATCTGGTGCGTATCACCTCTATCGCAAGACATATGAAGCGCAGGGGCGTCATTTCAGGTTTTTCTGAGGGGGGTGGGGCAAGAATTTGTTTTCTGGCGACAGTGACCTTGTTGCATCTTTTTTATTAATTAAGCATGTATAAATTATATACTTTAATAATACAACTTCAGTTTTACGTCCTTAAGTTAGCATTATTTACATTTAAAAATACCAAAAATATATTTATACACATAAAATTCTAAATCCAGGGGGGGACATTTGGCTCCCCCCCCCCCTGTAGCCCCAAATGACGCCCCTGGTGAAACGACGTGCAGTGCTATCGTAGATCACTCACCTGACTGACACTATCAGTGGCCTCATATTGGTGGAAAATTTTAAGCTATGTCCTTTGCATGCTTTTACAGAAATTTCACACGAATTCCGTGAGTATTTTCCCAGATATAACATGTTGGAAAACCTATTTTGAGCTATTTTGAAGCGCTCCGGAATGATTTTTCTAATCGACATGATGCTCTGAAACCACCCTTCTGTCATAGTTTGAAGTGTATTTTCTTTTCGTACATTGACACAATGAATATTTTTTTTTCATTAAAAAAACGTATTCACGAACACGCTTGCTACAACGCATTTTAAGCCCCTGGATAGGCGAGGTAGTTAATGAACAGTGGCGAACTTGAAATGTGTATACAATACACACGTGTAACGTTCTTTGGACGTTGTTCCTACTGACTTATAAATACGCAGAAATCATTCATGTTCGATGAGCAGTATTCGAATGATTATGTAACGTTCTAATCTTTGCACACCGTTCGGCGGCATGGCTACACGGTCACTTTAACAGTTGTAAAATTGTGTTTTGAACAGGGGACTCAGACCCGAAATAACCGTCGAGGAGGTTGCTCCCGTCATCTCTAAGAATGAAACCGCAGTTGGCGCAGTCAGTGGCTAACGCACTCGCCTCCTATTATGGTGAAACGATTCATTTTTCCAGCGGGATAGGACCATGGTTTATCGCACGTTGGTTACGTGATGACGTTGCCGTTGGTCGGCGGGTTTTCTCGGCGTTCTTCCGTTTCTCCCCGCCCCTATCATTCCGTCATACAGCACGCGCCATGCAAGTTCGTGGGTAACGAGCTGGAATGTATTGCATATAATATTACTACCGTTTTAAATTCGAATGGCTAATTTACATAGATCGATTTAATTCCGGTATTTATAGGTTACTAGGTGTTAGTAGCTGCCACTCGCCACGTAAGCTGGTGCGCAGTGTAAGTATGATGTGCCGACGGCATCTTGTCACACGTTTCTTTTCAATTTTCACAGTTATTCCAACTGTTATGGGTTAGTGACAGCGGAGTAATGTACAGAGCTGCTGTAAGGACATTCGACGTCATGATCCAGCCCGCGAACTGTAGTGCAGAAACGGTGCCTTTTCATACCTACGTCCATATAACTTTTGTTGTTCGTCTAGATGTGATTGTTTCCCCAAAATATCCACATGAAATTTGACAACATCCTGTGTATGTTATTTTTCTCTTAAGATGTTGGTTTTCTCCCGCGTGCAGGTGCCCAGGACCGACTGCCAAGTAAGTAGCTGTCGACAAGATGTGCGCTAGTTGTTACCCTCGACCTTCCCAGGGTAGACTGTAACATCTCGAGCCCCCCACGCTCTTCCGTCGCTAAACATAGCCCGACCTTCACATTGTAAACACGTAAAGTCTTACGTGTCGCAACCCCCGCCGCAGCTGCACTGTTTATAGGCGCGCCGCCCCACTGACTCACGTGTCCCAAGATGTGACGACGTACCTGGCCCCGCTGCTCACACAGTGCGACGTGTAGGATGGAACGCCGCTACACCGGAAATTACTCCTTTCGCAGAAGCTGCGCGGTTCTCGGGAACCAGGGTTCATGTTGAAGGTCGATATATGCTGCGCGCCAGATAACTTCATTGATTTATCAACGGTAAAATGACGACACACACACACTCAAACGAGCGTCGACTGTTCCACTTCGACTTTGGTTCATAATTTATTACATTGCCTACGCTTTCCAGTTTCCCGGTAAGTATGTCCACTACATTGAGCAGATATGTCGGTTATATGCAGAGTAAGAGTGATTTGTCCAGAAAAAAAAAAAGGAAAAAAGAAATTTTTCAGCATAACAGACAGTGCTTGGCTTCATTTTACGGCAGTAAAATGACTAGGGTAATATTTTCCTCGCTTATTTTAACTGTTGCCGCCGTAAAAAACGCAAGATTTGATCGGCCAACTAGCGAAATTAAAAATTACGGCGTAGAATAAGATATTGTTCTTGCGCAACCTCAGTTTTTTTCCCCTCCAGATTTCGTTCGGGTATGGTTTCTGGGGAAAATTTTCGACAGTTTATCCTTCTATTTGTTAGATTTTACAAATTATTGTTAAATCTCTTATTTTGACGTGGTTCTGAGTGTAATGCTGGCCTAAGTTGTTTCAGAGTCTTTACCACGAAGTTGTTGTTAGTAAAGAAAGCCGACATGTTTGGTGGCACGTGTGTTGTTATCCTGGTAGACCTTGAACGACGCCATGTTGTAGGATGATATATATTTTTCTCACGGCCATGTTCGCGGTGCTGGTGTTTCTTTCTGACGAGTGCCGCGTACAGGCGGGCGAGTGATTGATGGCGTGTTTATTTGGTTTTCCTCCACCTCCTCTCCATCAGGCTTTCATCGGTTATACCCGGCAATACCGGAAGCTGCAGCGTGCGATACCAGCGCCACTACAATGCGGAAGTGCGAACATGGGAAAACCTCGTACACCTGGTAAACCATCAGTGAGTGCGTCAAGTCGAGTTTGGAGTTGAACATAGCTTTACAATATCGTCCGTGCTTTTGCTCGAATTAATTTAGTTCAATTCCCCCCGCCCCCTCCGTTATTGAAGGAGTATTAAATTAATTTTAAATTTGTGTTTGACTGCCCTTTCAAAATGTATGACTACCAGAACACTGATTCCGAATGTGCACATATTCACGTTGTGGGGATGGGGTTAGTCCCCCCCCCCCCAACCCCTCCCATCGGTTCATTGCTTAGGTTTATTGAACAGTTAAAAGGAATTTTTTCAAGATGATAGCATTGATTATGTTGGTTTTTCAAACTGTGAAAATGTGTTGGCGTTTGTTTTTCTATCTCTAGTTTAACGATTATTGTGTTAATTATGTCCAAACATACCATGTTTATTCACTTACATATTTCGAATGTTGGGTATATTTTTGAATTACAACCCAACATTCTTTGTGTTAGGTAATGCTCTAAGTTTAATATTGGTTATAATTGAAAATGTGCCTGCATTAATATGAGTAATTCCATCATATTTCAACTGTCTGTTCGTGATTCTCTTGTAAATAACCAGGGTGTTTGAAACAAATCCAAGCAAAATGCTTAGTTATATCTGCACATTGAGATGGCCGGACAGATTCTGGCTTGAAATACATTATTGTTACCAAACGTTTGTACACTTCTTTTCATTCCAGGCGCAGAAAAAAAGTCACATTTTACCGCGGGTTTTTCTCCGTCGGGTACTTTTAATATTTGATTGTTCCAAATGAGTTTCGTTCGTTTAACTATATTTACTGTCGCGTTCAGTTAGTGTTTCGTGTTTCCATTTAAAACGTAATTCAGTTTTTAGGCCTTTTTTTTATCACACATGCTTTCTCTTGTACCAGCCAATGCATTATTTTTGCAGTGAGTAATTTTGCCTAGTGATTTGTTGTTGAAAAAGGAGAGCTACCACGGTGTGTGTGTGTGTGTGTGTGTGTGTGAGAGAGAGAGAGAGAGAGAGAAAGAGAGAAAGAGAGAGAAAGCTGTTGCGTAAAAATCCAGTTTTATTAACATGGATAATTCTTTTATGTTCGAATATAGCTTGATTTAATTGTGACGTTGAGGAAAATGAGTTTACTAGTGTAGGTTTTGTATAACCAGCGTTTTTTGTTCGAGGCTTTCTAGAGATTAATAACGTATGCCTACATGATTTGGAAACTAAAATTTGTATTGCTTTACACTGCCCAAACATTTTGTTGAACCACCTAAGAATAGTGTTTTTTAACATCGGTTTGTTGTGATATTTCTTTTGCATGTATCAATATATGCACATATTTTTGTGCACTATCATATACAGAAAGTACACAGGCGAATGAAAAAAATATTTACTTAACCTTGAGCCGAAATTATTCGCATACCCTTGATATCGTCCATAAATGGACACAGGATTTAACATCATCCTCGGCTTAAGGCAGTTGCGGTTTCTTCCCATGCGTTCATCCAGCAGAATGTAGTATTGTGAGTTGACATTGTTGAAATGTGCGGTAACAATTCCTGGAAACGATATCTTAACAAGCTTTGACCAGAAGTGGGAGTACTAAAATGGCACGAGACGCGGCATGTGGTTTGCTGTCTTCACTTCACATAAATTATTCGTGAGCTGGGACTTCCTGTAGCCAGTCTCTTCTAGACGCCAGTGTGCAGTGACAGCGCTGGCCAGACAGGAAGGTGGTTTATGGAGCTGTTTGTTTATTTGCGACCGCCGGAACAGCCTACCGTCCCGTCTGTGGTGTCGTCTGTCGGCAGTACATTGCCGCCACAGCCCCGCTAGATGCGCCACAGGTGGAGATACTCTGTTTCACATAACTTCAGTACAGTCAACTTTCTTCCGGATAGACCAACTTCGTATCACCAGCCTTGTTTAATCTCTAGTTAAGAGTGCGCAGTAGATAAATAAACGCTGAAAGCTTCAATTGATTTCTACGCCTTTTTCGAAGCCAATATGGATAAAGTATTCAATGGCAATCCTAGATAATGGTATTTGCCAACTTTATTAGCAAATATTTATCCACAATTACTAATTAGTTACGCTGGTCTCTTGCACCGCAGTTAAGTGCACGAGGTTCCGGCGTCAGAGATTGTGCCTCAGAAGTTCGTAACACTGGAAACTATTTTGTTTAAAACGTTGGCTTAAACCATTGTCTAGGATTGCTATTGTTTAATTTTCGCAAATTGGCTTGAAGAAACCTACAGTTATTAATGATTTTAGCGTTGAATTATGTACCACGCCCTCTAAAGGATAGAATTTTTCATGAAAACCGTTGTGTTCATGAAGAATACATTTGTTAGTTATTAAGTTTGCTTGATTACTGAAGGCTACCTAGTCGTTACATGAAAGAAAATGTCGAGTACAAGGTCACCCCAAAATGGTGCAAAATTGCCCTGAATAACTGTAAAATTTGAAATGTTAGAGCATATATATATTTTTTTCATTTTGTAGATGTTTCATGCTATGTTAGTTGACATTTTTAGTTCTAAAATGAACCTAACATGTCCATTCTAACACGTGTTGTAAATTTTGTCTTCCATCGTGACACATATTACATAATATCAACAGTAATTGCCCATAAGTAGCTATCAAAATGTACTGAAGTTATACGAAGAGTATGTACTAGACTTTGAGAGGGTGTTCGCTCTATGTAAATAAAGCAACGCTGGAAACGCTTACCAAAATGTAACTTAGGCCTACATTATTTTTTAATTCTGTATATGAAATCTACAAAGTTTCAATGTTACATAAGATTTTTTCACCTTTTTAAGCAACTAGCCGGCCGGCTGCGGCGTCGCCCGCGTGAAATTATGTAATGTGAACAGTAACTGTGGATAAAATATGTGATGAAGGCATTTAACAGCTAGCGTACTCAATAACAGTGAACTATAATTAACTGTCTTAGGTCATTGTAAAAAGCACGCAATATGCTCGTATGATGTCAGTAATTCCCATCGCAAAGTCTTGCACGGGATACGAACCCGTAACCCCACCGCTTCCACACCACAAACTTTATACAATACCTGAGTGAATGTTAAAGGCATGCCGTGATAATTCTTTTGTATGTACAGGCTACAGTCCAAAGAGGTTTTATTTATGAGTAGGTTTGCAAAAAGAAACGACTGTTGAATTATTTCTCCGTGATCAATCTCTTTTTTTTCGTGAGACTGTAACATTTTACTGCTTTTCACCTACTTAATTTTCGAATTTCATAAAAACCTGAATTTCATTTGTAGATATTTACATAAGCTTCATTCTTATCAAACAATCATCTCGATATCTCAACTGGTATAAGCGGTACAGATGATTATTTGAAATCACATTTTATTTTTCTAACAGCTTTCAAGGACGAATTTCGAAAAATCCTGAAATTGCTTTTTTTTATATTTACGTAAGATTTATTTTAAAGCAAAAGCCATTTCAATATTTCCACTGGTTTAGGAGATAAGTGGGATTAATTAAAAAACACGTTTTATTTTTTTAAGAGCTTTCAAGGACGAATTTCGAATAATTGTGAAAACACTTTTTAGATATTTACTTAAGAATCATTTAAACAAATCACCGCACTATCTGAAATGGTTTAGGAGAAATCACGGATTAATGAAAAAACATTTTACGGCTTTTCATCCCCTTAATTTTCGAATTTCCAAAAATAGAAAAATTTACGAATATGCATTTCTTTGGGCAATATTATGAAGTTAAAAAATTTATGATAGCATTCCCGGTTAGTGAGATATCAAGGATTCTTTTAAAATACATTTCACCCCTTTTCACCCCCTTAATTATCGAATTTCGAAAAATCTTTTCTTAGTGGGTGCCTACTGGGCAAGTTGAAGCTTCCCGCAAAATTTCATGGTTCTAGGTCCAGCGGTTTGGGCTGTGCGTTGATGAGTGAGTGAGTGAGTGAGTGAGTGTGTCAGGACACTTCATTTTATATATTAAGATTATGTGGCAAGAGCGAAGCATTTATCTTGCTTTGCATTCAAAGTAGAAAAGTTTGTTGTCACAAATGGTTCACTAGAAATAGATCACTCTGAGAAAAGTTTTGGTCATGCAGTTTTCTGGGGTTATTCCTGTGTAGAAATCACAAAATTTTTCATAAAATGTGTTCAATGGCATTTTATTTTATGTTCCACGCCCTCGTGTATGTAATGTAAGGGCATTGGTGCATAGAAAACAGAAAATTGTTTATACCACACTGTGGTAGAGTGGCCACTGTTGTGGTTGCTTGAAGTCACTGTCCTGACAAAACTGGTTATGTGCGACTGCATTCATGAGGTATTAGTGAGGATCTTAGAAGTTCACGTACCTATACTCTCAGAACGACCGCTATACGACACGTGTGTGTTTTATGTCGCATAATCAATGTGGGAGAGAATGACATTAAGGGCGCGATCTACCACAGTTTTCATCACCATTTTTTTTTTATTTTTTATTTGTACCATATATTTTTTTTTCTTATTTTTGATACAAAATGTGACTTAAATTGGCTTTAATGAAATTTTTTTATCTCACATAGTTTTCGCGTAGTGGCTTGTTAAAGTCATATTTTGCATGTTTCCGTTTTAACGACTACGTACACTAAAACCAACAGATATACCAAACTCAAAAAAATCACAGTGGATAAAGACATTGCAGGCTACAATGACATGCTTATAAAATTAAAGAATAAAAATGATTTTAATTTTTAAAAAATGCTGAAACCAAAAATAAAAATTTTAAAAATTCAATAATTTTTTTTTAAAATAGAAATAATTTTTATTTTTTAATTTTATGAGCATGTCATTGTAGCCTGCAATGTCTTTATCGATTGTGATTTTTTTTTTTTAGTTTGGTATATCGGTTGGTTTTAGTGTAGTCGTTAAAACGGAAACATGCAAAATATGACTTTAACAAGCCATTACGCGAATACTATGAGAGATAAAACATTTTCATAAGAGCCAAATTTAGTCAAAGTTTGTGTCTGAAATAAGAAAAAAAAATATCTGGTACAAATAAAAAATTAAATAATGATGATAAAAATTGCGGAAGACCGCGCCCTTAAAAGCGTCACTTAATGTTGTTAGGTACTTAATGTAATTGATTTGACCTATCAGTAGTCGCCTCGAGTTAAATAAGTTTTTAAATTAGTTTTAGTTGCTTTACTATCTCCACGGGAAAATTATTCACTAATTTAATTCCGTATACCCCATGACATTATTAATATCCAACTTCTTAGTTACCGTAGGATAGGACCACATTAACTTGAATATTTTTCTCTTTTTTTTAAGTTGCTGTAAAATAGTGTTTTTGGGAGCTTAATTTAGGAAAGAATTTCTAAAAATATGAAGTTCACGTTATGCAACTTAAAATATGTTGATAAATCTTAAGTTTTCTTGTTTTCCTTACTACTAGAAATACATTGAAGTATGTAGCTCCATCATTTCACAGATCCTTCTGAACTTTCCCGGCTCTTTTTTTTTTCCTAAGGTTCGCTTCATCACACACTTCTTGAAATTATCTTCGAGTTAGCCAGTGTAAGGTCTGCTCATTATAGTTTGTTCCTTTACTAGAATTTTTTCTCATATAAAATGCTGGTGTGTTTATTCACATAATGAAGTAATATTTTTACAAGTTTTATATATAACTATTTTGTTTGTATTATTTGTTGTCATCAGTGCTGGTAACCTAGGCAAAATTTAAATTAAACTTTTAGAATTATGAGATGTTAATTTACGAAGGTTTGTTTCACAGTTAAGCAATTAATCGACATATATGTATATCGAAGTTGCTGTCAGTCGACGTTCTACAGAAAAACTATAATGCGGTAAAAATAAAACCAATAAATCATCAGGACGAGGGACGTGCACGTAAATAAGCACCATAACATTGGTATAGTAGTAGCCTATAAGTGTACGACGCACCAGTAGGGTTGCGACAGGACGGCGGCTATATTTGCTCGTCACCCCGAGCTGAAGGGAGCGTCGCGACGCCTCTCTCCCCGGAGCTGGCTGGGTGCCAGAACGCCTCTGTGCGCCACAGGATGCCTCTGCCGTGAGCTCATCCCCCCACCAACGTCCAGCCTGTGTTTGTTTTGGGTGTTCCCCGTCCCCCCTCTCTCCATCCCTCTCCACGCGCCGTTGTCTGCCGCAACTGTTTATATATTAGCCTCCCGAGCTTGTGGCAGCTAACTTATTAAACAAATAACTTTGGTCTAGATTATTTTACGCCATGAAATTAAATTTAAAAATGGACATTGTGTGGGCTGACACTCGTAGGACAGCATGGCTAGATGCATCAATTCCAACTTCATCACATATTTTGAATGTAAAATTGTATTATACGTGCATGTGTAAGTCCTAACTATTCGTACTTGTCATAGTTAACTGTCGTATGTTTTGTAATAATATTATAAGTGATAGTGCTTATCTTACTCCATCTCCTATGCCATCTTCGGTTGGTGATAGCACAACGCCATCCGAGGTGGATCCAGCCAGTTTTTATGGTGGTCTCCAGTTTCGGAAGTGTAGACTGACGGACATTTGTTTAACTATTTAATATATACTCTTATAAGCGCAGTTTCACCTCATAAAACTATGTACGACAGATTTCTTTCTTCGCAGCAATACGTTGATTGATTATGACTGTTAAAACGCGGAGAAGCACGCACTTTGGCACCACGATACCGTCCTCGCCTCTATGGTGGTTGGAACTGTCGTCAGTAAGGACAAGACCAGACGACCCGAGCCAACATTCTGTCGCATGTAATGTATCTTGGCAGATTGCGAATGCTGCAGGTGGAATTAATTTGCTCGCCCGTCTGTTTGCCGAGTAGTGTCTCCTATGAGGCACGCCATTTCTGAGCGTTGCACGATATGTCGCTATAATGCGCGTGTTGGTTTCGCCGTTATCTTCCGACCTTCAGACGCGTAAAATAGCTCCAGGTAGGTGATCGCAGTCTGTCTCCGTCAAAAAACTATGTGCAGAGCTTCAGTCTGTAGCTGTCGTTTAGCAGCATGTCTACATATTTGATGGTTGCTATTAGCATTTAGGGCCGAAATGTGCATAAAACTGTTTTATGCAAGAAATGAAAACCAACTGACTTAAAGAAATGAAATAATCCCCATCGAAGACCAGTGTCGCGGGCTTAGAGTTAGACATGAATGTAAATTCACATTGACATTTTTTTAAAAAAGTTTTTGAATTTGAAATAAAAAATTGTCAACTTTCTGTCTTTTTTTTTTTTTTTAATACAAAACATTTCAATGCAATGTTTTCATCTGTGTCTAGTTTTAACCCGTAACACTTTCTTGAGTGTGAATTATTTCGTTTCTGTAAGTGAATTCGTTTACGTTTCTTGTATTACATGGTTTTAAGCAAATTTTGGCTTTTAGTTGCCACTACGCAAGAACTATTAAAGCTAGACAATTTTCGTTGCTGTAACAAATAATGTCTCGTACAAATATAACAATTATTAAAATAATAAAAATGTAGCGTCAACACCTCCCTCAAGGGCGTCCACGTGGCCAAAATTCGTAGTTTTATATTTGCACGTCGTAGTGGTCGCTTTATAGACGTTACTTGTGACTATATTTCCCATTGGTAAATTTTTTTTAAATCTCATAGTTTTCCCATATTGACATGACATAGTCAAAATTTGCAAGTTACGGGAACCTTTTAATAACAAAACCAAGTGTCTTACTAGAATGAAATAATTTACACTGAAATGAGATATTATGGACAATACGCTAAAATATTTAGTAATACACAATGACATTCCTTTGAACTTTTTAAAAAAAATCTAAAAATGATGAGAATGTACTTAATTTGTAATAATTAAAAATAATATATGAAAGGGCTGTTGTGTGTTTTTAAATTTTTTAGCGTATTGTCCATAATATCTAATTTTAGTTCAAAATTATTTTATTGTGGTAAGACACTTAGTTTTTGTTATTACAGTACTATGTTCCCGGAACTTGGGAATTCCGACTTTGGCATGCTGCTATGGAAAAACTGTGAGCTAAGAAATGTTTACAAGTGGAAAATTATGTAGTCACGGGTAACATCTCTAAAACCTACACTATGTCGTACAAATATAAAATTATGCATTTTTGCTACGTAAACATCATTAAGAGAAGTTCTTCAGAGGAAGACACACAGAAAAAAAAATTGTGGTTGCTACAAATTATTTTGTGGGTATTTGCCCCGCAAAATTTATTTTGTGATTACTACAAATTAATTTTGCAGGGAAGGCTTCCTTCAAAATTTTTCTTTCTGTGAGTCGTCAGTTGAGTGGCTTGCGAGTCGAGGCGTTCAGGCAAGTGGTGAGCGAGTAATAGTCGGCCTTAGAGCTTGCGGCCGATCGCGGTCGTTGTAGTCCAGAAGCTCGCAAGTTACATCTGTAACAGTCTGTTATTATTGTTCGTGTCAATAGCCGCAGGATTGAACTACAGACGTCAGGGTGTATTTTACTCCTTTTCCTTCAAGATACTTGAGTGCCGATGCCCTAAAATGCCGTTTTTAGCCATTTCGCTATCGTCTATTTTTACTCTCTTATGACCTACGATAGGACTAAAGTAAAAAGTGGCGTCTACAGATAATAGTTGTTTACACCTTTCCTATAACAGTTATTTACGGACAACGATTTCACAGTAGACGTCTTGCTAGAGACTCTCCTTAAGGGGGCTGCCTTCCTTGGAGCCTTTGCATGAGCAAGAATAGATATTGACATTATACAGGATGTTTGACTAGTATAGGGGCTAGTAGAAGACAATGTAACAAGCAAATAATCCCAGTAAACCAATGGCTTCCCCGATACGACGCATTAAAATGGAAGATATAAACACTTTATATCATAAGACCCTGAAGATTCAAACTGCAGATATGCACTTGAGGAGCTAGTGAACACACTACTGTCTTGATGTATTCTCTGAGGGTACTCTTCGTAATACTTTGGTGCTGCCTCCCGTGCATTTTAGCATCCCCGTACTTGGAAGTGGATATCAGCCATTTTTTTTATTTAAAATGCTACACGTGTACACTGCGTTTACTATTCACTGTGGGAACTGGCACCTGGAACATAACGCAACAGTGTTGTAACATTGGCGCAACTCCACGTGTGCATACATCATTTTGGGGAAACTAGTAGTTTCCAGACCTGTATTTATTAGAAATAATTGCTTTTTTCATTGCTCTCTGTTCGCCTCTTTCGTTTGTACCTATAATAGTCAAACATTCTGTATATATACCACCTGTGACGTTTTGTACATCTCAGAGAAGCGCATATTGCTACGGGATCTTTTAGGACGTTTTGAATAACTAGGAAACAGTGAACAAATAAGTATTTTAACTATAAAATGACTCGAAAACATTCTCATAATTTTGTCCTTAATTTTTATTCATGTTGCAATAATCTCCTCATTTCAGTGCAAAAAATGGTTTTCGTCCTAAAGCGGTATCAATAAAAATGATTGCGCTTCCTCTCATATAATTTAATATGTAAATAATTTTGCTTGCTCACGTAAGTGCACTCAAGCAGCGCCCTCAAGTATGCTTTCATGCATGATGCACTTGCAGGAAGTGCATTTCTTTATGTGGATGTTTAATATTTGTGGAGCCGCGGCGGCCGAATGGTCAGACCATTCGCCTCCCACCAAGGCGGTCCGGGTTTCGTTCCCGGCGGGGTCGTTCCCCGGATTTTCTCATGTGGGGATCACTCCGAACAATACCGCTGGTCGGCGGGTTTTCTCGGGGACCTCCCGTTTCCCCGGTCCCTTCATTTCGGCGCTGCTCCACGTTCACCTCATGTAACCCCTCACCAGCGCTAGAGACCTCTATGTTGAGCGCTGACCAAAATATCTCACTATCACCTCACTTTAATAATTTATGATTTTAAATATTTTTTTCAATACAAATAAGTAATCATAGTAAGATTCTTACGTATGTAATCGTATTGCATACCGTACGATTTTAATTGTGTAGTTCTCCCGTTATCAATACCTACTGTAAGCTTTTAAATAGCTGGATGAAAGTATTAAGTCTAGGAATTTTCAGACGGATTACTTTTCGTTCATTTCTTTCGGCCGCAACGCCTTTCAGTCCGTGTTCGTCACGATGTTCAACAATAATTAAGTAAAATAATGTGAAGTTATACCATAACGCAGTCATGGATTTGCTACTAGAAATTTAAACGGAGTTCCGAGCGAATGGTAAACATTCAGAACCAGACTGGGCGAATTGCATTCCGTAGTCCAAGTTGGCTGGAGCGAAGGAAACAACCATATGTTATACCTCTGGGACTTACTGTGTGGGGCTCAGCTCTAGGACCTTGGCTTGGGAAGATCATTGTTTGTAAGCAGGCCTAGATGTTAGGGTGGGGTCTGTTACTGGTGATGTGTTAGAAGACCTAGATATTGCTGACAACCTCCCTCCTACCGACCAAGCCTGCTTCCATAGCCCCACGTTCCTCCACGGCCAGGGTCCCAAACCTGAGTCTCGCACATTACATAGGTAGTTGCAGTACACAAACAAAAGAATCGCGTGGCTCATAATTTTGCGAATTGAGAGTACGATGTGTTTGCGAGCGTGCTAGATACTTCCTAGGACGTGCACGTGATAATGGAGCACGAGCTATAATTTAACAGTAAAACTTGGTTATAAATGAATGGTTAATTTCGAGCAAAATAAGTACAATGCGCTGGTCATACCGTTCACTCAAACTGCCGATGCTAAGCGCTGACCGAAAATCTCTCACTCAGTCAGTCAAACTGCAACAAAACAGACCTACACAAATCACTGTACAACAGACAACACAGATTTCAATTAAGAAAGAATTTTAAAAAAATGATAATTGGGAATTCAATCAAACTGCAACAGTACACCAACAGAAGAGGCAGACACGAACGAAAACAGACTATATAGGTTAATTGTGAAATTAATACGGAATTCAGAAAAGACGACAGTGGACAACTCACAAATGACTGAATTGCACCAATAACAAAATATATTACTTATTTTATTTGCTGCGAAGATAATATTTGTACCAAAAATGTTGCAAATGAGTGATGTATGTTACTATGATTCTGTATGTGTATTGCTGTCGGTTTTACAATGTCGGATTTTGTTCCGATTGCCTTCTGATAAAATTTTAATTGCTGGTTTGCAACATTGTTTTTTTTTTTTTTTTTTTTTTTTCTGTCTATGGTTGAAATTAACATTACGGTTATTACAAAAACCCCTACGATTATTATTTTAAAAAGGGTCCTATTTTTATTTCGTTTTTGATCATAGCTTCAACTGACCACTCGTTTATATTTACGCGGTTTTTGCTAGTGGGCTATTATTTTTTTAAATCTTAAAAAGGAGCAGATATTGTAAAACCGCCACATGTATGTCTTGAAAATTGTTTTTACTACGTAGCCTAACTTGTTCTAAGTATCGATTTTAAGAAATATTCTTAGAAGTCGATATTTGAATTATGAAATCTTTTGCATTGAAAGAAATTAAGATACGCAGTGAAAACAATTTTCAACGCGTCTATGTAGTGGTTTTAAGATATCTGCTCCCTATTGGGATTTAAAAAACAATACTCACTAAAACAGTGTAAATAGAAACCAGTTCCTTTTAGAGGTACCACAGGCGCGTATAACAATCTCCGAATAATTTACACTATAACTGTTCTGGAAAAGTCATTGTCTTAACTCTGTTTTTGGGTATTTTTAAAGAATGATATTACGTGTACAAATATAATTTTCCGCTGTCGGGACACATAATGCTAACATTCCATTCCAAGATTTAAACACTGTAAAATATGTCAAATTAGTAATGGTATTTTTGGGACGGCAGAATTACTTGAAATTTTCCAACAGTCGAGTTTTTGTTAGATTAAAAAGAGTTTTTTGTGGACGGGTTTTCCACACTCTGGTAAGTAAAAAGTGACTGCTATGAAATGCGGGGTTAAGGCATAATTATAAACATAATAACAAAAGCGGACAGGGAAGCTTATAAATTTGCAGTAATGGTATTTTATCAAATATCTCGTACTGGTCATTAATTATTTATACTATTTGAATTCGTGTGTTTGCTCCAAGACTTCACTTCGATTTATCATATACACATTAGGTGCTGAGTTTAAGTCTTCGTTTGCATTTTTGAAGTCCTGGATTCGAGAATTGTTAGTGACTCTAATTCGTGTTTAGAGAGTGTTTTTCCTGCCGATAAAACACGAGTGTTAGAGGAGTTCTTGGGTGGGCGAGGCTTGCGTTGTCCGCCGTTTGTACAAGCATTGCCGTCGAAGTGGAAAGCCGTTCACAAAGTGTGATTGGTCCTCCGGGGCGTGGCTAACGAGTCGCGGTTCATTCACGAAGTCGGGATCGTACTTGTGAATTGAAGTCCGGTCCTTTGTCGAATAAAGCCACGTAATTTCCGGTCGTGGGGGTGGTACAGGCTATCAAGTGAAGTGTTTTGTGAACTGATAGTAGGGTTAGAAGAGCTGTAAACCCCTGTGTCAGCCATCTAGGGGTCTTTGAAATCCGAATAGCGGGCAGAAGTTGTCTCGCTTACCACGCTTCAGTTATACAGATGACACGTAGCTGTGAAAGAATGAGAGTTTTCGTTCCGGGTTATTTCTTAAACTTAGACTTGTTTTTGATCTTATAATTGGCCATTTAATGATCATTGCTTTTGAAGTTACATACTAAGAGGCCGTAGCTAGCACGTTGGCCATGTGATGTTTCATACTGAAAGATACCTACATAATTTCTTGCAACATTGTCATCGTATATACATGGTCTCTAAACAAAAGCTTCGAAACACGGTTGGTTTCAGACATTGATACGAACGTAATGAATTCATTGTTCGTAACACTGCATTTAAGATGGACCGTGTAAGTTCGAAAGAAAAAAAAACTTCGCCATGTGAGTTCACTTGATACCGCTAGTATGCTTCTTGTTCGGAGACGTCCAATAAAACAGAATTAACGTAATGACAGGTAATTTCATACTGTTAATACTGAAAAGTCGACGAATGGACAGCAGTTGTGGCTATGCCGACACTTAACTGCGTAATATAGCCTACATAATCGAATCGTTGACTTCCGCATTGATACATGTTATTGCATAGTGAAATGTAAAAAGCAATAGTTCAAAAATTACCAACAGCAAAAACTAAGAGACACTTAAACGAGATAGTTTACACCTATAAAAGTCATGAAATACTTAACGAGAAGTACAAAATAAATTTGATTATTTCACATAAACATTAAAAACGTTTCTAGACGTGATATCAGAGTTTTGGAACCAAAACATTTGGTATATTTTTCAGCACGAGTTATCAGAGTTAGTTGCCGTTGATCGGCGTGTTTTCTCGGAGATCTTCCATTAACTCTCCCCTTCATTCCGGACTGCTGCATACTTAACTCGTTATCACCTCTTACCAGCGCTGAAAACCAGTATTTTGCCAACTCATGGTCTGATATGAGGACGTGTTTGTTCGTGTAGTGTCTATGTCTCCCCAGACGACTAACTGAACGCACAATGCTACAACGCTATGTCGATATTCCAGTCGAGAAGCACGTCGCCGACGCTCCCACTTAGCTCGCGTATATTGATGTTGGCGGCGTACGCAGAGGTGCTGTTTCGCAGTGTCTGACGGCTCGCAGCTTTGAAACGCAACATTTACCAGCCATGCTTTCTTCACTTTTAAATGAGTGTCTGAGGCCACTCGATATCCCCCAGGGTTTCTACACATGGTTTGCGTCTTTGCTATTTGTATACATTTATGCTATGTTGACGTATTTGCTCAGAAACATACCTTTCGAACAGTTTGTTTGGTCGCATTTAAAAGACCACAGGCCTAAGTCAACTGCACTGGAATTAAGTGCACAACATTTAAACATCTTGATGGTCGTTTGTCAGACTGTGTTTGTGAAAAGTAAACGCACAAACGTCATGAGATGCTGTTGTGTAGATAATGTGGTCAGTGCTTAAAGTATTGAGCACTGATTAGGGTGGTACATGGTGAGGGATGGCAGCGCAGAATGAACTGGAACAGGGGAAAGGAGAGAATCCCGAGAAAACCCGCTATCCAACAGCAGCGTCTGCCAAATTTCCCACATCTCTCGAGGCTATAGTAGAGCAATGTCAATGTTCTGAGGGGATTCTGGCTTCTCATACCAATAGAATGATTCTACGACTCTGTGTGCTCTTCGGTTATCATTTATTTGTGTGTTGCTGACATAACGAAAATACAGTTTCACATCGAATTGCTATGCACGTACTTTGATCTTAAGTTTTATATGCTATTTTTTAAGATGTAGTTCTGCAGGTGATACATTGCGTACCTATCCAAACACTGAAACTAACAGGTACGTAATGACTGTTTAGAAACAATATATTCGTCTTCTCCGTAAATAGCCGTGCTTTTAAATATTCCAAAAGATAATTTCCTCTCTGCACTACACTTCCCAGCAAGGTCTGGCGGGGGGAAAATATTAATCATAACATAATATGCTGAAATTCGCAAGAATCTATTTCTGGCCCAGTATTGTCATTTTAATAATTTAATTTTTTTCGACTAGTTCGAAGAAAGCTATCTGTACGATAGTTAGAAATCCAATGAACTTTGGTACGATATCGTAACGTGACTGGCGAAATTATAAGTATCAAAATACGTGTTCTATTACTATACAAAATGTTCACGAGAAAATGCGAGAACCTTAATTTTTTCTGTGGCGAATCTCGCCTGCTGGTGGTGTTTGTCGCTACAGACCCGAGGATGTGTCGCGCTGTCGGACTCTGCCGCGTCGTCCCAAGTCGACCGATGTTGTAAACGAGCCCAGGGGATTAACTGGGTCGGTATTGCGTCCCGGCTGCCAGACGCGACGGAAATAGGCGAGTCACGCTGATCGACGCCCGGAGAATATGGTCCAGGCTGGGAGTCTGCTCCCCCTTCTCCTCCTGCCACGCATACTTCCCCCGACATCATCGCCTTGTTTCTTAGCGCTGGTGCACTGGTTGAGAGCGGCCCAAGGGAAAGTCGCATTAACTTTGGAGTAAATGCCTTTAAAGTTAGTGAAATGTTAGTCTGGTATATAAAGTACATTTGTTAGTATGGCAGTCACGCACATTGTGCCGAATATTTACTGCGTGCTACAAGCCTAACTGCCGTGCTACAATTTACTTTGGCAAAGTGCCTGCATGACTTACAGCCGTGATCTGCCGTACGACGTCATAATAAACACCAAGTGTGCTGCACATCCTGAACCGAAATTTCCGTACATAAAATTGTTATTTAAAACACCTTCTGTACTCTGTAGAGAACCCACGTTCAAGGCGAAATGAGTAAATGAAAATTTACTAGTGGTAATGTATATTAGAACAGACCGTAGCCATACAAACAAGAGGCGGAGAAGTATTTTTGAGGGACTGTTCAAAACATCAAGTTTGAGACAGCCAGAACGCTAATTGTAACACTTACGAATCTTAGTAATTAGTATAATCACCGTAAATTGCGCCGCGAGCAGCGATTAATAACATGCCTCTTGAAGTATCGTACTCCACGCTCACTTTACTTTTCGGGCCGACAGAATGTCAGGCGCCGTCCATCAGGTCTCACACATGCTTGCTGGGCAGAGGTCTGGAGACCTAGTGAGCCAGGGTGACACCAACGTGCTATTTCTGTTGTCGGTAAGGTGGCTCCAGTGCATCTCCGATTTACACGCTTATCTGTGGTGAGGTGGATCATAATGGGGATAGGCGGGTCTTAGAACTGTCTTATCTCCCATATTCCCTTACCATTGATGAACCACTGACACATCGCTAGAGATACTGATTTTTGGCGAAAATAATTAGGTATCAACTTGTTTCAGTGTCTAATGTGAACACTGCAGCTCTGCTTCATTGTCAGTTACTAGATGTTTCTTACCCTCGTCGTCTTAGGGGTTCTATCCGCAAATAATTTAATTGCTTGCTGGTACTCGCCATTGGTTTCCTGACGACACAGACGCAATCTCTGAGTTGCGGACAGTGAAGTTGTACAACCAGTTGTACTTAATTTTATTATGCGTCCTTCAATGCCACTCTTGATCAAATGAATGCATACCAGTGAATGCAAGTGACGTCGTTTTATAAGCTGTTCACTTTAAATTGAGCACTCCACCAACATTTACAATAACCAAACACGTTATTTCATAGGAGCATAAAGTGGTAAGTTTTCAGTATGGTGAAACGTTTACACTGGTTTTTAGTTTTATGATAGTTTTCGTATTGAAAATATTGAAGACGAATCCAGAACCACTGAAAGAAAAATTTAAGCGGTGCTCACTTTATCCTGAACAGTCTATAACGATCATTACACAACTAGCAATTTTGTTGTTAAAACTCGTTTGGATGGAGGGCGTATACAAAGCATTAAATTAGTTTTGTTGTTAAAACACGTACGTTTAATAGAGGGTGTGTACGATGTATTCAATTACTGTATTACTAAAACGCTTAACATTTCGTGAAAGCAGAAAGGTATCTCTAAAAAACGGGAAGCAATTTTTGAAGGAAAAAAAAATATTATCATCTCTTCTTCCTGACGACGAACATGTGTGTACTTAGATGGTTTAGTTCATCAAAGAGGCAAATATAAGTGAACGTGATGGCAGCATTCTTACTACCGACATGTAGCCTATATCGTTGTAAAACGACGAATGCGATAAATTGAAATGTAGTCAAACATTCACCATGGTGGATTGTTTTGCTTGTCGTTCAATCTTTTAACTACAACACTTGCACTAAGCAGTGATTGGCGTAGTTTAGTGTGTGTCTATTTATTACAGTTTTCATCTATATTGTTTTAATTCTCAGTTGTTTCGAGAAGTCTACGGCTTAGGGGCTGGTTTTTAAAAGGAACAATTGTTTTTATTGAGAACGCTGTGCGTACTCCTGTTGTTAAAGTGATTTCGGCGGAAATGTCCAGCTACAAAATGGTTAGAGTATTGTTTATCACAGGAAAACTTTTTATTATGGGTTTCAACGTACGTTCAGGATTATCAAAATATAACTAACTGGCTTTCGATTGTACTTGGCGATGTTACACTTTATGAATGGCCAATAAGAATTCCAGTATTATAATATTTGGTGCCTGTTATTGGTCTACAGACAGCTACGTTGTGGCAGACGTATATCACCTAAACATACATGTTACAAGATAATGAAGCATTTTCAAGGATATGTTAGCATAAAACAATTTCATGATTTATCATTTCTAAAAATAATCTTTAACTAAATACAAAGTATTGAAGTAAGTTATTTTTAACTAAGAAAAACCATTTAGATTGTCTACACTAAAACATACATGGCTGTAATTTATATTTTTATATAAATAAATAGTTTGACTGGACGCCCTTAGGCATCTGCATATCCTGAAGGATGACATGAAATGAAGTCCTACAATGGAAAAGTGACGGAATAAGAAAGAAGGGGAAAACGGAAGATCCCAGAGAAAACCCGCCGGCCAACGGCAATGTCCACCACAGTTACCACATGCGAAAAATCCGGGCTGAACCTACCGGGGATCGAACCCGGATCGCCTTTGTGGGAGCCGGGTGATCTGACCGCTCGGACACAGCGGCCCCTATGTTTCTGTTGACAAAATCATAACCAAGGAGTGAGTCCATATATTTGATCAAATCTGCCAATTCTACTTCAGCCGGTTGTTTGTCATACGTGTTGTGTAGTGTACAATCGTACAGGCCTAAGAACGGACTGAGATCCTTGATAGCTTTCGTTTGTGAGTTGAGAATGGCCGCACCTCCTTCACCCATTCTTTTATACTCGCCGCGCAAGTGACCTGAGTTTGGCGGCAGACCTAGAAAGCCGTATTTAACAGTAACCCTACTGTAACTTTGATGAACGCTTTTGTCGAGTAAGTCGGACCATCCTTTGTCTCGTGTAATAAGGTCTTGAGTGGAGCCAGTAGGGATGGACAGAAGCCGAGATAAAGGAGCGTTGAATTGTCAGCCCGTTGTTGCCAGGAGACGTCACCTCGCTGTGCGAGTAGAGTCCAATTAAACGGCAGCACGCCATGTCGTCGACCCTCTAGGTCGCTCGCGATTGGGTGAATCACCTCCCTTCCCCTCCACTAGACGCGCGTGGCACAGGAGGTATAACTAGCACGGGGACACTATAAATACGCGTGTCGCAGGAATTTTGACTGGACCTGCGCCCCACGACGCTACTCGTATCTCGCCGTGTTTCTCCCGACGTGCGACGTTAATTGGGCAGAGCGCTTTGCCAACCGGGAAGTCCTGGGTTTCCTTCGTCGGAGTCGATTAATTGTTAACGATTTATATTATTTATCCAGCCCACCATCTGGTTGCTCACTAAAACTGCTGAGGCGCATTTTGAAAAACTGAAAAGCTATTCGTTACAATCGGGATTAAAACATCCAGGAAAAAAAATCCCTACTTATGTTTACTTGAATGAAACCTGCAGATTCTAGATTGTGGATGCATGCGAAATGCATAACACATTGGGAAACTTTTAATCTACACGTTTACTTAGTGTATGTGGCTGCCATTTAATTAGTTCCTATGTTTAGAATTTAATTTTTATTTTTATTTTTTTATTTTTTATTTTTAGACCGTCGACTGTTGAAGACAGTCAATAATAGACTTTAAAATGGCGAATGCAGGAAACAACACAACTACCCACCGGAAGGGGGGAAAAGTTTCCTAAATAAACTGTATAAACTCTATTTACGATGTTACGTAGAATGTAGTGGTGAGGAGATATTTTGTGAGCGCTGATAGGGTAGTGTTCAGCGCTCTTGAAGATGATGTGAGAGGTAAGAATGGAGCAACGTCGCTCCCAGAGAAAACATGACGGTACACGATAGTCTGGCATGTTTCCTATATGCGAAAATAAGCGGTCGCTACACTGAGAAAAAAATGTTGTTGGTGCAAAGAAATATTTGCTTGCTCGTACCAAATTATTTTGTTCCCTCGATTTGTTTGAGGCAAATAGCTGAATTTTGTTTGCAGTACCAAATATTTAGTTGGCCATAAAAATATTTCGTTGGCCACATCAAATGCACATGCAATATTTTAAGAACTAAAAAAATTATATTTTATAAACTTGAAAAATTTCTAAAATTTTAAGAGCTAAAAAAAAGTATTGGCGCGCCGGGGTTTGATCCATTATCCCTTTACTTAACACTTACAATGCATGACCTAACCAACGAGTGCTTCCATGACAGCGAGATTGTTATTTGTATAGGAATAGTTAAGTCGTGCACAGCAGGACGAACGAGTCGTGCAGATGCGGTGTTTTTCAAGTTTATATAATTTTCTTTTGTGATCAATCGAATTAACCACTTTGAAATTGTTATAGCTAAAATTAATTTACTATAATTATGCTGTTTAACAGTTAAGACGCCCTACTTGTCGCACAAACTTATATTTTGAATGTTGAGGTATACAGTGTTCGCCATCTTATCGCTTACGCACGCCAGCCTACCATCTTCCGCAAGTCAACCAAATGTATTTAGTTTCGCCAACAAAATCATTTAGTCCATCGAAAAAAAAAAAATTGGTTCAAAGCACTTTACTTATAACTAACAGTATTATTTTGTTGACAAGTTGTAACGAGTTGTTTGTTTACACAAAATATTGATTCGACGCCCTGTAGTAACCAAATATACGTTTGGCACAAACAAATTGCGTTTAAATGAATAATTTGGTCGAGGGAAATAATTAAATTTGTTTGGAAGACTCCAAGCTTGGTCTTACCAACAAAATATTGTTTACCTGAAGCTAACATCACCCAAATAAATATATCTAGTATAATGAAACAAGTCTTTCTCTCAGTGTACCGGTCATACCTTATGGGTCTGAGTAATCCAGTCATTGAAGACGGTTTTTTTAAAATACTGTAATATAAAACACAATACAATTGTGGAGATACCAAAAGGATACCAATCCTACAAATCTGGGCATACCACATGCCAAAAAGTAGACGCAAAACAGTTCAGAGATATAAACGAAAATTCACATAAAGCAGTGCATTGTTGCCAATCCTTTTGTTATCTCGTATAATTAATGTGGCCCATGGTGAGGGAATTTCTGTAAATTCTGCGCTATCCTGTTTCTAGCATAAAACCGTAAAATATCGACTCATCCACTGACGCAGCTTAGAAAATCAATAGGCCGAGAATGTAGTATCAGAAGTTTGGGATTCCATTCCACTGTGGTATTTACGGGGTTGACCCAGTTAGTGGTTCGAATCAGGGCTACTGGCTGAGCGGATTGGGCCGGACTGTTAGAATTTGTTTGGCTGCGTATATTTATAACATGTGCAGCGAAATTCTCTCGGCAGTGTTTGTGTTTTCCGTGGCTCTAAAAATACCATCCTGGTTTATCGGCCTTGAAGACTAGAATTTCTATTAAAAAATAACTATGTTTTGCTCATAAATAACAGGCAGCATAATAGAGTGTAGCTAAGCCAAGGTCAGATAGTTGAAATGTTTGCAGAATAGTCTCGATGTTCAACATATTTACGCAAAAAAAACAGTGCAGCATATCTGATGAATTTTTCAACATATTCTGTCGCATGTTACGTATCCGTTTTCTTTGTTGATCACTTGTTGAATTCTTTTCCGAATGTGTGTATGTTATACATATTTACACTAAGTTATGAGAAAATTAGTTGCTTGAAATTCCGGTGGTGCAAAACTGTTCTGAGGTGTCTGTAATTCATTATATACGTATATCATACAATTATAGACGAATCTCACTTCTTCCAATAACTTATTAAATTTAGAAAAGGGAGATCGTGTATTGAACAGGTCTAGAACCTCAAAACTATACTACAGCTCAGACGTTGCTGATACATTACAGCCACATTGGTCGATTTCAAAAAAGCCTACGAGTTTGTTGACAGTGAGACCCTATTTAATAGCCTTGAAGAATTTGGAATCGGCAGAAAGACCAGGGCCATTATCCAGGAAACATTATCGGTAACCACCTCAAAAGTTAAATTAATTGGAGAAATTTCACACTCATTCGAAATTCATACAGGAGTCCGACAGGGAGATAGCTGTCGCCACTCTCACTTAACTTCTTATTGGAAAAACAATCAGAGAATGGGAAAACATGTCAAAGGAATGCAACAACAGAGATAAAGCCAATTTAACACTAGATGAACTACATGAAATCTCCTGCAAAACTGGACTCTACATTTCCTATAAAAATATTCAGTAAATTGATACCAAATAAACAGGAAAGTACTAACTGAAAACACAGTGTGGAAAAATCACACAGATCAGTCACTTCAAGTACTTGGGTGAAATCATCCAACCCACAAGACTGAACGTAAATACAGAAATAGTATTTCAAACTGCAAAAGGCGTACAAACTGACATCGAATCATAACAAAAGAGCAGTAACTCGCAATGCAAAACTAAGACAGTACAACACAGTTATTTTACCTGAAGCCTTATATGCGACAGAAACCTTAGCAATTAAAGGGATGACGAAAATCCGTCACATCGAGTAGTAAGAAAGAAAAATTCTTAGGAGAATTTACGGTGCTATTCTTCGAGACGGAACATGGGTCAGACAACCTACAAAAGAACTCTATGAAAACACAGACAATATTACAGAAACATTTAAGAAATGACGGCTACAGTTCTGCGTACACTTACTTTGAATGGATGCGAACAGACCAAGAAATTTTTCAACATTGTTATTGCAAGTAAATTGAAAACCTGTTGTATCAAAGAAGTACAAGAAGACCTGGAGCTATTTAAAATTTTAGAAGAAGAAATAAAGAACAGAAATAAATTCAGAAATGAAAGCAGATACGCGAAAGTTAAGAAAAGAAACAAGAGGGAAAAATGGACAGAGAAAAGGGAGGAAAACACAGTGAATTAATGAAGAGATGTTGTGAAGAAGAAAAAGAAAGGTAATTAAAGCTATGATTCACACGCTGTCTTAAAGGGGAAATTTATATAAAATTATATATACGTATATATGTATGTATGTATGTATGCGTGTGTGTGTGCATTTATATATACCTTGTCAGTTGTATGAACATATCTTTGCAGTGTATGCGGTGGTTAGGGGATAATTTAACACGCTAACAAATGTGATCTGATGTCCCCAGGTTTTAGGAAGCAAGTATAGGAAACAAATTTAATCCAAAATATAAATTTTTACCAACTGTATGAGCAAATACGTGGCCAGTCGTTAGTAGGTATATGTAAACCGGCATAAGTGCAATCTTGAAGACAAATAATTGAAGCGTGCGCCCGAATAACGCTGTATGGCACAAATAGTAAATTAGTCAGTATTCACCGGTTTTGTGTGTAGTGATAAATAATGTATGAAAATGAAAATTAGTACCACCCTGTCAGATATCATACCTATAGACTGTAACTTACCAAATTTTAGCGCTGTAACTTTCAAAGTTGCTGAGATATGGTTAATTTA